>CM062290.1:426660104-426794963 GCA_031216915.1 Pictodentalium vernedei | reverse complement strand
ATAACATATCTCTTGTCACCTAATAATCCATATTATCTTACATTTTCTGGAATCCCAACTGTAGGGGCATATTCACATTTCCATTACCACAATCTGGTATAATATAACGAAACTAGCGACTAATTGCCACATAATAATCCAAAATTACCACAGCTTATAGCTTACACATTGAATTTCCTGGTACATTTTAGAAGTATTGATCCATTATATATTCACGCACAAGATTGGCAAGGGGGGTGGGGGTATGTCCACATATCTGTTGTCACCTAATAATCCATATTATCTTACATTTTCGGGAATCCCACGGTAGGGGCATATTCACATTTCCATTACCATAATCTGGTATAATATAACTAGGTATATATTCATTTCTTGCAACTCTGCCAGTATGGAATTTCGGATGATCTCACAGGCATATTCACATTTCCATTACCATAATCTGGTATAATATAACTAGGTATATATTCATTTCTTGCAACTCTGCCAGTATGGAATTTCGGATGATCTCACAGGCATATTCACATTTCCATTACCATAATCTGGTATAATATAACTAGGTATATATTCATTTCTTGCAACTCTGCCAGTATGGAATTTCGGATGATCTCACAGGCATATTCACATTTCCATTACCACAATCTGGTATAATATAACTAGGTATATATTCATTCCTTGCAACTCAACCAGTATGGAATTTCAGCAAGACCAGTATACATGGGTGTACATATAATCATATATGCATATATTACATTTACTTTCCGGGCGTAAACATGCATGGGTATGGGCATGTGTGAATATATATATGTAGACATACATACATCCACACACACATACATCAGCTGAAACAATTGGACTCTCTGTGTGGCTTTATCTCAATCCATTATAGAGTCACAAATGGCACTCCCCAATAAATTGTGACAGATCAGATCCATGTCAACATCAGACATCAACTTCTGATATCAGTAACTTTCAGCTAGCAACTTAAGAATTAAGTGATGGTATCTGAGATTGCTTTGCTTTAGCCTATTATTCCCCATTTCCAGGACCTTTTACAAAAATATCAACTCTATTTAGCTAAAATATTTGGACTCTGTATGTGGCTTTATCTCGATCCATTATAGAGCCCCAATAAGCATTCCCCAATATATTTTGACAAGACAAATCTATGTCAACATGTAACATCATCTTCTGATATCAGTAATTTACTGCTAGGAACTTAAGAAATTAAGTGATAGGATCTGAAATTGTTTTATTTTAACCAATTATTTCCTACTTCCAGGAATATTTGGAATCTCTGTGTAGCTTTATCTCAATCTAGTATGGAGCCCCAATAGGCACTCCCCAATAAATTGTGACAAAGCAAATCTGTCAACATCTGACATGGTATCAGCAGTTTAATGTAGATTTTTAGTGTATTGCCCCAATAAGCGTTCCCCAAGTAAATTGCGATAAAACAAATATGTCAACATCTGGCATCATCTTGTAGTATCAGTAGTTTAATGTTAGCAATTTAAGAATTAAGTAGTAGGATCTGCCGTTGTTTTACTTCAACCAATTATTTCGCTATGTAGCTTATCGCAATTTAGTGTGGAGCCCCAATAGGCACTCCCCAATAAACTGTGACAAAACAAATCTATGTCAACATCTGACATCATCTTGTGGTATCAGTAGTTTAATGTATATTTGTAGTGTGGAGCCCCAATAGGCACTCCCCAATAAACTGTGACAAAACAAATCTGTCAACATCTGACATCATCTTGTGGTATCAGTAGTTTAATGCTAGCAATTTACGAATTAAATGATGGGATCTGAAATCGATTTATTTTAACCAATTATTTCCCACTTCCAGGAATTTTTGGGATCTCAAAGTAGCTTTATCTCAATCTAGTGTGGAGCCCCAATATACACTCCCCAATAAATTGTGACAAAACAAATCGGTCAACATCTGACATCATCTTGTGGTATCAGTAGTTTAATGTATATTTTTAGTGTAGAGCCCCAATAGACACTCCCCAATAAACTGTGACAAAACAAATCTGTCAACATCTGACATCATCTTGTAGTATCAGTATTTAATGCTAGCAATTTAAGAATTAAATGATGGGATCTGAAATCGATTTATTTTAACCAATTATTTCCCACTTCCAGGAATATTTGGAATCTATATATAGTTTTGTCTCAATCTAGTGTGGAGCCCCAATAGGCACTCCCCAATAAACTGTGACAAAGCAAATCTGTCAACATCTGACATCAACTTCTGATATCAGTAACCCTCACTTCCAGAACCTTTTACAAAAACTGCTAACGGAGCTTTCAGTGAATGAGCAAAAAAAACGGTTGTCCAATTTAATTTTGCTTAACCCGGGGACAAGCGTAACACTCGCTCATCCAATTTGTCCACCTCTGTGCCCCCATGTAGGCAATCGGGATAAAGTGCCTTGCCCAGGACACAACGTGGGTCATCCCGGATGGGGATCGAAGTCAGAACCTCCAGCATGGAAGTCCAACAGTCTACTACTGAGTGACTGAGCTACAGCCCATGCATAAGTCGCACACCCATTTTCAAGTTTATGCAGTCGACAAGAATTAGTTCCAAGTTACGTTTGCCAATTTGGGACGCAACGGAAATGGGTAAGTTTTCACGAGTCATCTCATGTTGAATAAGATAAAGGAATAAAAAGAATAAGGGAAAATTATTATTAAAGATTTTAAGAATACTCGCATTTATTTCTTTTGCACTGTTTATCACCCCAATGTCTTCATCCCGTCTGATCATATTCAAGAAAATCCAACACTCGTTTGTGACTGAAACTTCATAGTTTGTGGCGTAACCTGCGCAATTGTTGTGTTGTGTTTATGTTGGTCTTTCCTGAACATGAGCACGTTCAGGAAACACCAACATAAATACAATAAATACAATAACTGTGCAGGTGACAGCACAAATTGTTTTCAGATTGTTGTCCTACATAAGCATTGTTGGTGGTCTGAAGAACACAAAATAAACTGACAGTGAAAGGGAGATAATCAAAACTTACCACAACACATTTTTGAGGCAAGGTCCTGTGCTATTGAAAGTAACTTTACCTGGTGCATGTGTGCGTAATTTACAACTGGACATTACACATCAGTGAATTGGAGTTCATGGAATAATTAAATACTTCTCTCCAGGTATTGTTGACGTACATTTAATATGTTTTTATTTATTTATTTATTGTTATTTTGATTTCGTATTTTTTATGGTTTCACCCATATTGACTCCACAAACCTGTTGATTTCCAGTACACGCAATAATGAGAACAACAACTAACTAGAATACTTCTTTATTATTATTTATGGATAAAACTAACAGAAAACAAACATAATATTTTGTTGACAATTTATTTACTGAAGAATTTAAACTGAAATAAGATAAAAAGAGAATGATTTTGGTGAATCTGCGCTCAGTCAAAACCGTATGATTGTACTGTTATACAATTGAAAAACAGCATGAACAATTTTTGTCCGAAAATTTTCCGAGACAAGCCATGCCCATGTATAAGATGCACCCCTGACATCACTTTTCCAGGTAAGAAAGTATGACATATACACGGATAAATACGGTACTAACTCTACACAAGCAGAGTTAGCAGCAACTTGATGGCAAGTGCTCCATTGACATGCAGTACATCTTAGTATACAATGCCACCGTGACCCCCCCCCCCCCCCCCCCCCCCCCCCAGATGGGCTCACGTCCAATGCTCTAGCCCCCCCCAGATGGGCTCACGTCCAATGCTCTAGCCACTTACACTGAGCTCACATTTATTTATTGGTATTTATGGTCATTTTCAGTATCTATTATAAGTTTTACTACTTTGTAATCAACTTGACTCTCTTGAAAACATTGAAATAAAAAGTTTACCCCTAATGAATAGAAAACTGTTTTATTGAGAAACTATTTTATGTTGTGGTAGGCTTATTTAGGTTAATATTCTGGCCATTTATGGCCACTATGTTAGATGAAGGGTTAAAGAAGTGGTAATATATTTCACACAAATCAATTTCTAATATTCTTTTTGAAATTTCTTTATCCCACCAAGATTAAAAGCTTTATTCGAACACTTGGTTAACCCTTTACCTAACAAAATCTCCATGCATTATTCACAAATAGACATGTTGAAAAACTAGAGGCCCCAATGGGCCTTAATCGCTCACCTGACAAAGTGGTTCAGAGTAGTATTTGAGGTCACATTCAGTTAGTCATGGTTCATCAACACTACAGAGGAATGAAATTATTCATAACTCTAATGTCCATGTCAGATGATTATTATCATAGATCTTCCTAACTGCTTCCAATTCTATCAGCTGTAGACAAGCCTTACCAAATGGGGTTGTTGTGTCAGTGCAGTCACTGCAACTCCCCCCAACACCCCCCACCAAAGAACTCGAATATTAACCCTGATCTCAATTTGAACAAACTTGAATCTGACCCAACTAGAGATGTGGTATACCAAATATGAAAAGATTCTAACTGATGGTTCTGGAGAGGAATTTTACAGAAATTTCCTCATATTGCACTAAGTTAAAATTTGGGATCCCATAGGGATCCCAAATATAAACCCAGTGCCTCATAAAAATTGAATCTGCTCCCCCCCCCCTCCCTCCGCACTCTCGCTCCCACCCCCTTCAGAGATATTGTATCCCAAATATGAAAGAAATCTGGCTGATGGATCTGATGAAGATTTTTCACCACCAGAGATGTTGTATACCAAATATGAAAGCATTATGACAGGTGGATCTGAAGAAGAACATTTAACCCTTTACCCAACATAACGACCAAAACAGGCCAGCGCTATTGTCAAAAATAGCCAATTAATTTTCATTATTTTTTCATTTTTTTGTCTCCAAAACATAGGTTATAACCCCTCATTGGAACGAGCTCATTCCAATGAGGGGTTATAACCTATGTTTTGGAGATAAAGATGAAAAAAATTAGTTATTCAAGAATTTTTTTTACAAGTGTCGTCTCCTTTTCATGTTAGGTAAAGGGGAAAGAAATTCTCTCATGTTGCACTAAGTTAAACTTTGAGCTCCCATAGGGAGCCCAAATATTAACCCAAGGACTCAATTTAAACAACCTTGAATCGGGTTTCGTTGAAATTTTAAAAAAAAAACTGAAAAACTGATAAAAGAAATAATTAAAATAACAAATTCTGATATCATACATGTTGGAAAAAGAGATAATTAATTAATTGACTGATTAATGTTCATTATATGTTGACATGTATTACAAAGAAAACCTGCATTCCATCATTCAAGTGCAAATTTACGTAACTAACTTTCTCCCAATAAACAGAACGGTTAGGTCTAGTTTCGCCTGCAGTGCAATTTTGCCTACAAAATAGTTTTTGTAAAAGTGCAGGCGAAAGTGAACTAAATAAGCTAGTGGGATTAGCGGTAATTACCTGATGTACCTACAGAAAATGGAGTTGTCCTGTTTTTACATCACTCACTCACAATATTTTCAAATAAAAATTTTACAAAAAACACTCTCTGGTCCAAAATAAATTATTTTTAATGTTTGAGTGATAATCAGCATTTGTTTAAAGTTATGAAAACAATGATCAAAGTATTAATTAATAAATCAAAGAGAAAGTTAAGAAAACAATGAACAATAATCAAAGTATTAATTAATAAATCAAAGAGAAAGTGTTTGTCTTGTCTTTAAAAGTAATAAAGTCAACAACCCCCTCTATTCATGTGAACTGTTAGTGAGGAACGGTCATATATAGAGCCCACAACACAGTGTAAAATCATTCTTCTTGGAAATGGCTACTGTGCAAAGTGTTGAGTATGTAACGTCCCAGAGAGGTGGAAGGTTAGTGTTACTTGATGGTTATAGATACAGACTAAATGTTTGTAGAAAAACATGTGTACACTGGAAGTGTGTTGATCCGAGGTGCAATGCTAAATGCACAACTGCAGAAGATTTTGTCAAAAATGTAACATCTGCACATAACCACCCAAAAGAAAATGAGGATGCCAATAAGTTCCTGTTAAACTTACGGCAACATGTGGAGTCTGAGATAACTCCAATTCCAGCAATTTTTGATGAGGAAATTTCTAGTGTTCGAAGAGAATTGGCTATTGGCATTCAGTCATTTCATAATTTAAAGAGTGGCCTATATTATCGATGAAGGAAAACTACACTTGCACTACCAAGTAAACTGTCAGAAGTTGACCTGCAACATAGATGGTCAACAACACTGAGAACAATTTTTGTTTATAAACGACGGTGGTGATGACAAAATTTTGTGCTCTGCGACGAATTACTGTCTTGAAATTATGCAACAATTATCTGAACTGTATATGGATGGAACTTTCTATTCTTGCCCTCCTTTATGGGATCAAGTGTACATTATTCATGGACTCGTCGGGACTAAAATGTCTCAGCATTCTGTTTGCTCCCTAACAGGCAGTGCGAGACGTATGTACATTTATTTACAAAACTTAAGGGTGTGGTGTTACAAGTGACTGATCGTGAATTGCAGCCTGAGGTTATCCAAACTGACTTTAAACTAGCAGCAATTAGGGAAATTTAAGAGATCTTTCCTAATTGTGACACTTGTGAGTGTTTCTTCCATTACACTCAATCTATATGGAAGAAAGTGCAAAAACTTGAAATGGTGAATCAATACAAAGACAATGAAGTTCACCAGTGGGTGCGTCGTACTGCTGCACTTCCATTGTTACCAATTGAACAAATGCAGTATGTATGGACAGAAGTAATGAACAAAACATCAGACATTCTACAAGCAACTGCTTTTAATGGCTACATTGTGCAGAACTGGGTTGATGATGATGCATGATTTTCTCCAGCCGTGTGGAATCATCACAACAATACAGGACCAAGAAATAACAACCATTTCGAGGGATGGCATTACCACTTAAATAAGACTGTTCAGCATGCTCATCCTAACACATTTTCATTTGTGAGTGTTCTCCAAAAGCTGGAAAAGGTGCAGAGAAACAAACTTAGTCAGTATATGTATGGTATGTGCCCCCCCCCCCCCCCCTCCCCGGAAGAGAGTGTATTGCGAACTTGACCAGAGACTTCAAAGACTTAAGGACCAGTTAGCTGTCGGTCAAAAAACTCCAATAGAGTTTCTTGATTCAGCTGCACATTTAGTGAAACTTGGTTAATGAAATTACAGTAGAATCCTCTTAATTGAATATCCATTTTGCCAGTGAAAATTATTCAATTAACAGGACTATATAATTAACAGGGATTTGGTCAGTTTCCTGTGTTCTGGAGGTAAACTGAGCATTTATTCTATTATATCTTGTTTGACAGAGCTCATAGAGCTCTGTCAGACAAGATAAAATAGAATACATGTAAATGCCTGTATTGGATGTAGTGAGGCCAAAAAGGTTGACAAATAAGGGGAATTTGGTGCGTGTCATACTAATTTTTTCGACTTATTACAAAATTTTATATACAATTAACAGGCGTTTACTCTACAATCCATATGCAATTAACAGATCAAATTTGTACTGAAGGTATAGTAAATGGTTTTATTCATTATTATTTATTGGTGTTTAAGGTCACATACTTATGCACAATGGCTAATCGTGACCGAGACAGTTTTACAGGTGGAGGAAGCCGGAGAACCCGGAGAGAACCACCGAGCAACGACGAGCAGCTGTCAGCTCTCCAACATCGTAACTCTGCAGTACGCCTCAGTACACAGCGTCATCGTGCCCCCATGTAGGCAATCGGGGTGAAGTGTCTTGCCCAAGGACACAACGCGGTTGCCGCAGGTGGGATTCGAACCGAGGACCTCTCGGCTTGCAGTCTGCACCTCTACCAACTGAGCCACCGCGCCCCCATGGTAAATGGTTTTGTGTTTGAAAATTATATTCAGTTAACAGGGATATACAATTAAGAGATATCCAATTAAGTGGGCTCCACTGTATTATTATTATTCTTATATTATTAAGTCTACATCCACTAATATTTTTAGTCAAAACTATTATATGATGTATATTATGCCTATGCAGTTCCGATATTAATCGAATTTCATCCCCAAGAAGCGTGGAACAAAAAATATTAGTGGGTAAATCCATTTTCTGTAGGTACAACAGGTAATTACTGCTAATCCCCCAAGCCAATTTAGTTCAAATTCGCCTACACTATTACAAAAACTATTTTGTAGGCGAAATTGCACTGCAGGCGAAACTAGATGCCACCAACAGAATACCTAGAGCTAGCCGATCAGTGTTTCTTGACCACCAGTATTTATGTTTCCATTTCAACTTAGATAACTTCACAAGTCTTACCTTGTTCTTTTTAGATGGTGATTTAGATAACACATCTCCAGCATATGTTGTGAGACTCCCTGTCTGTCCACGGCTCCAGAATACTCCTCCCTGGTGTCTGAAAATGTGACAAATTTATGGTGAGCAAAAACAAAACTAGAGGGGTGTCATTTGTGTGCAAAGCACACTATAGTATATCTCCGCATTCGCATTTGTGATTATTGTCAGGGCCGAATCAAAAATCTAAAACCTTTATGCACATCTACAGACGCTATTGATTAACATGAACACACTTTTAGTGTTTCGAATTGCAACCCCTAGGAGTTTTTCTCCGGAAACCATTCCTCTAATGACAAAAATGGTGCCCCTTGCACCCCTCGGGGCCAAAGCAAAAATCCAAAACCTTTATGCACATCTACAGACCCTATTGATTAACATGAACACACTTTTAGTGTTTCGAATTGAAACCCCTAGGAGTTTTTCACTAGAAACCATTCCTCTAACGACAAAAGTGGTGGCCCTTGCGCCCCCGAGGGCCAAATCAAAAATCTAAAACCTTCATGCACATCTACAGACCCTATGAATGAACATGAACACACTTTCAATGTTTCGAATTGAAACCCCTAGGAGTTTTTCTCCGCAAACCATTCTTCTAATGACAAAAATGGTGCCCCTTGCACCCCTCGAAGCCGAATCAAAAATCCAAAACCTTTATGCACATCTACAGACCCTATTGATTAACATGAACACACTTCCAGTGTTTCGAATTGAAACCCTGAGAGTTTTTTTTCCAGAAACCATTCCTCTAATGACAAAAATGGTGCCCCTTGCGCCCTCCGAAGCTGAATCAAAAATACAAAACCTTTATGCACATCTACAGGCCCTATTGATTAACATGAACACACTTTCAGTGTTTCGAATTGAAACCCCTAGGAGTTTTTCTCTGGAAACCATTCCTCTATCGACAAAAATGGTGTCCCTTGCGCCCCTCGGGGCCGAATAAAAAATCCAAAACCTTCATGCACATCTACAGACCCTATTAATGAAGATGAACACACTTTCAATGTTTCGAATTGAAACCCCTAGGAGTTTTTCGCCGGAAACCACTCCTCTAACGACAAAAATGGTGCCCCTTGCGCCCCTCGGGGCCGAATCATAAAATCCTAAACCTTTATGCACATCTACAGACCCTACTAATGAACATGAACACACTTTCAGTGTTTTGAATTGAAACTCCTAGCAGTTTTTCGCCGAAAACCATTCCTCTTAACGACAAAAATGGTGCCCCTTGCACCCCTCAGGGCCGAATCAAAAATCTAAAACCTTTATGCACATTTACAGACCCTGTGAATGAACATGAACACACTTTCAATGTTTCAAATTGAAACCCCTAGGAGTTTTTCGCCGGAAACCATTCCTCTAACGACAAAAGTGGTGCCCTTACGCCCCGAGGGCCGAATCAAAAATCCAAAACCTTTATGCACATCTACAGACCCTATTGATTAACATGAACACACTTTTAGTGTTTCGAATTAAAACCCCTAGGAGTTTTTCACCGGAAACCATTCCTCTAACGACAAAAATGGTGCCCCTTGCACCCCTCGGGGCCGAATCAAAAATCCAAAACCTTTATGCACATCTACAGACCCTACTAATGAACATGAACACACTTTCAGTGTTTCGAATTGAAACTCCTAGCAGTTTTTCGCCGGAAACCATTCCTCTAACGACAAAAATGGTGCCCCTTGCGCCCCTTGGGGCCGAATAAAAAATCCAAAACCTTTATGCACATCTACAGACCCTATTAATGAAGATGAACACATTTTCAATGTTTCGAATTGAAACCCCTAGGAGTTTTTCGCCAGAAACCATTCCTCTAACAACAAAAATGGTGCCCCCTGTGCCCCTCGAAACCGAATAAAAAATCCAAAGCCATTATGCACATCAACAGACCCTATTAATGAAGATGAACAAACTTTCAGTGTTTCGAATTGAAACCCCTAGGAGTTTTTCGCTAGAAACCACTCCTCTAACGGCAAAAATGGAGCCCCTTGTGCCCCTCGAAGCCGAATCATAAATCCAAAACCTTAATGCACATCTACAGACCCTATTGATTAACATGAACACACTTTCAGTGTTTCAAATTGAAACCCCTAGGAGTTTTTCTCCGGAAACCATTCCTCTAACGACAAAAATGGTGCCCCTTGCGCCCCTCGGGGACCAAATCAAAAATCCAAAACCTTTATGCACATCTACAGACCCTATTGATTAACATGAACACACTTTTATTGTTTCGAATTGAAAACCCTAGGAGTTTTTCTCAGGAAACCATTCCTCTAACGACAAACATGGAGCCCCTTGCGTCCCTCGGGGCCGAATCAAAAATCCAAAACCTTTGTGCACATCTACAGACCCTACTAATGAACATGAACACACTTTCAGTGTTTCCAATTGAAACTCCTAGCCGTTTTTCGCCGGAAGCCATTCCCCTAATGACAAAAAAGGTGCCCCTTGTGCCCCTCGGGGCCGAATCAAAAATCCAAAACCTTTATGCACATCTACAGACCCTATGTATGAACATGAACACACTTTCAATGTTTCAAATTGAAACCCCTTGGAGTTTTTCGTCGAAAACATTCCTATAATGACAAAAATGGTGCCCCTTGCACCCCTCAGGGGCCGAATCAAAAATCCAAAACCTTTATGCACATCTACAGACCCTACTAATGAACATGAACACACTTTCAGTGTTTTCAATTGAAACTCCTAGCAGTTTTTCGCCGGAAGCCATTCCCCTAATGACAAAAAAGGTGCCCCTTGTGCCCCTCAGGGCCGAATCAAAAATCCAAAACCTTTATGCATACAGACCCTATGTATGAACATGAACACACTTTCAATGTTTCAAATTGAAACCCCTTGGAGTTTTTCGCCGAAAACATTCCTATAACGACAAAAATGGTGCCCCTTACGCCCCCGAGGGCCGAATCAAAAATCCAAAACCTTTATGCACATCTACATACCCTATTGATTAACATGAACACACTTTTAGTGTCTCGAATTGACACCCCTAGGAGTTTTTCTCCGGAAACCATCCCTCTAACGACAAAAATGGTGCCCCTTGCACCCCTCGGGGCCGAATCAAAAATCCAAAACCTTTATGCACATCTACAGACCCTACTAATGAACATGAACACACTTTCAGTGTTTCGAATTGAAACTCCTAGCAGTTTTTCGCCGGAAACCATTCCTCTAACGACAAAAATGGTGCCCCTTGCGCCCCTTGGGGCCGAATAAAAAATCCAAAACCTTTATGCACATCTACAGACCCTATTAATGAAGATGAACACATTTTCAATGTTTCGAATTGAAACCCCTAGGAGTTTTTCGCCGGAAACCATTCCTCTAACAACAAAAATGGTGCCCCCTGTGCCCCTCGAAACCGAATAAAAAATCCAAAGCCATTATGCACATCAACAGACCCTATTAATGAAGATGAACAAACTTTCAGTGTTTCGAATTGAAACCCCTAGGAGTTTTTCGCTAGAAACCACTCCTCTAACGGCAAAAATGGAGCCCCTTGTGCCCCTCGAAGCCGAATCATAAATCCAAAACCTTAATGCACATCTACAGACCCTATTGATTAACATGAACACACTTTCAGTGTTTCAAATTGAAACCCCTAGGAGTTTTTCTCCGGAAACCATTCCTCTAACGACAAAAATGGTGCCCCTTGCGCCCCTCAGGGACCAAATCAAAAATCCAAAACCTTTATGCACATCTACAGACCCTATTGATTAACATGAACACACTTTTATTGTTTCGAATTGAAAACCCTAGGAGTTTTTCTCCGGAAACCATTCCTCTAACGACAAACATGGAGCCCCTTGCGTCCCTCGGGGCCGAATCAAAAATCCAAAACCTTTGTGCACATCTACAGACCCTACTAATGAACATGAACACACTTTCAGTGTTTCCAATTGAAACTCCTAGCAGTTTTTCGCCGGAAGCCATTCCCCTAATGACAAAAAAGGTGCCCCTTGTGCCCCTCGGGGCCGAATCAAAAATCCAAAACCTTTATGCACATCTACAGACCCTATGTATGAACATGAACACACTTTCAATGTTTCAAATTGAAACCCCTTGGAGTTTTTCGCCGAAAACATTCCTATAACGACAAAAATGGTGCCCCTTGCACCCCTCAGGGGCCAAATCAAAAATCTAAAACCTTCATGCACATCTACAGACCCTATGAATGAACATGAACACACTTTCAATGTTTCGAATTGAAACCCCTAGGAGTTTTTCTCCGCAAACCATTCTTCTAATGACAAAAATGGTGCCCCTTGCACCCCTCGAAGCCGAATCAAAAATCCAAAACCTTTATGCACATCTACAGACCCTATTGATTAACATGAACACACTTCCAGTGTTTCGAATTGAAACCCTGAGAGTTTTTTTTCCAGAAACCATTCCTCTAATGACAAAAATGGTGCCCCTTGCGCCCTCCGAAGCTGAATCAAAAATACAAAACCTTTATGCACATCTACAGGCCCTATTGATTAACATGAACACACTTTCAGTGTTTCGAATTGAAACCCCTAGGAGTTTTTCTCTGGAAACCATTCCTCTATCGACAAAAATGGTGTCCCTTGCGCCCCTCGGGGCCGAATAAAAAATCCAAAACCTTCATGCACATCTACAGACCCTATTAATGAAGATGAACACACTTTCAATGTTTCGAATTGAAACCCCTAGGAGTTTTTCGCCGGAAACCACTCCTCTAACGACAAAAATGGTGCCCCTTGCGCCCCTCGGGGCCGAATCATAAAATCCTAAACCTTTATGCACATCTACAGACCCTACTAATGAACATGAACACACTTTCAGTGTTTTGAATTGCAACTCCTAGCAGTTTTTCGCCGAAAACCATTCCTCTAACGACAAAAATGGTGCCCCTTGCACCCCTCAGGGCCGAATCAAAAATCTAAAACCTTTATGCACATTTACAGACCCTGTGAATGAACATGAACACACTTTCAATGTTTCAAATTGAAACCCCTAGGAGTTTTTCGCCGGAAACCATTCCTCTAACGACAAAAGTGGTGCCCTTACGCCCCGAGGGCCGAATCAAAAATCCAAAACCTTTATGCACATCTACAGACCCTATTGATTAACATGAACACACTTTTAGTGTTTCGAATTGAAACCCCTAGGAGTTTTTCACCGGAAAACATTCCTCTAACGACAAAAATGGTGCCCCTTGCACCCCTCGGGGCCGAATCAAAAATCCAAAACCTTTATGCACATCTACAGACCCTACTAATGAACATGAACACACTTTCAGTGTTTCGAATTGAAACTCCTAGCAGTTTTTCGCCGGAAACCATTCCTCTAACGACAAAAATGGTGCCCCTTGCGCCCCTTGGGGCCGAATAAAAAATCCAAAACCTTTATGCACATCTACAGACCCTATTAATGAAGATGAACACATTTTCAATGTTTCGAATTGAAACCCCTAGGAGTTTTTCGCCGGAAACCATTCCTCTAACAACAAAAATGGTGCCCCCTGTGCCCCTCGAAACCGAATAAAAAATCCAAAGCCATTATGCACATCAACAGACCCTATTAATGAAGATGAACAAACTTTCAGTGTTTCGAATTGAAACCCCTAGGAGTTTTTCGCTAGAAACCACTCCTCTAACGGCAAAAATGGAGCCCCTTGTGCCCCTCGAAGCCGAATCATAAATCCAAAACCTTAATGCACATCTACAGATCCTATTGATTAACATGAACACACTTTCAGTGTTTCAAATTGAAACCCCTAGGAGTTTTTCTCCGGAAACCATTCCTCTAACGACAAAAATGGTGCCCCTTGCGCCCCTCGGGGACCAAATCAAAAATCCAAAACCTTTATGCACATCTACAGACCCTATTGATTAACATGAACACACTTTTATTGTTTCGAATTGAAAACCCTAGGAGTTTTTCTCAGGAAACCATTCCTCTAACGACAAACATGGAGCCCCTTGCGTCCCTCAGGGCCGAATCAAAAATCCAAAACCTTTGTGCACATCTACAGACCCTACTAATGAACATGAACACACTTTCAATGTTTCCAATTGAAACTCCTAGCAGTTTTTCGCCGGAAGCCATTCCCCTAATGACAAAAAAGGTGCCCCTTGTGCCCCTCGGGGCCGAATCAAAAATCCAAAACCTTTATGCACATCTACAGACCCTATGTATGAACATGAACACACTTTCAATGTTTCAAATTGAAACCCCTTGGAGTTTTTCGCCGAAAACATTCCTATAACGACAAAAATGGTGCCCCTTGCACCCCTCAGGGGCCGAATCAAAAATCCAAAACCTTTATGCACATCTACAGACCCTACTAATGAACATGAACACACTTTCAGTGTTTTGAATTGAAACTCCTAGCAGTTTTTTGCCGGAAACCATTCCTCTAACGACAAAAATGGTGCCCCTTGTGCCCCTCGGGGCCGAATCAAAAATCCAAAACCTTTATGCACATCTACAGACCCTAAGAATGAACATGAACACACTTTCAATGTTTCAAATTGAAACCCCTAGGAGTTTTTCGCCGGAAACCATTCCTCTAACGACAAAAGTGGTGCCCCTTACGCCCCCGAGGGCCGAATCAAAAATCCAAAACCTTTATGCACATCTACAGACCCTATTGATTAACATGAACACACTTTTAGTGTCTCGAATTGACACCCCTAGGAGTTTTTCTCCGGAAACCATCCCTCTAACGACAAAAATGGTGCCCCTTGCGCCCCTCGGGCCGAATCAAAAATCCAAAACCTTTATGCACATCTACAGACCCTATGAATGAACATGAACACACTTTCAATGTTTCGGATTGAAACCCCTAGGAGTCTTTCGCCGGAAACCATTCCTCTAACGACAAAAGTGGTGCCCCTTACGCCCCCGAGAGCCGAATCAAAAATCCAAAACCTTTATGCACATCTACAGACCCTATGAATGAACATGAACACACTTTCAATGTTTTGAATTGAAACCCCTAGGAGTTTTTCGCTGGAAACCATTCCTGGACGTACGGACGTATGGACAGACGGAGA
Source organism: Pictodentalium vernedei (assembly GCA_031216915.1). Taxonomy (NCBI): domain Eukaryota; kingdom Metazoa; phylum Mollusca; class Scaphopoda; order Dentaliida; family Dentaliidae; genus Pictodentalium; species Pictodentalium vernedei. Next base: position 426,779,565 of record CM062290.1, on the reverse strand, counting down.
CAACCAATATATCCCCGCAATTTTTCAAATGCGGGGATAATGACTTTTAGAAAATCAAACCAATGGCTGAAGTGAGCCTAAAACAGTCACAAGGATCAAGTTGTCTACAAAGAAATAAGGGTATTAGTATTGAGGGATCAGAATGGCCGAGACAAAAAGGAAGTGTCACCTTCTACATGTCTGCATACTGCAATGACTATCACCAAAAAGTCTCTGAACAATGATGTCTGTTTTCAACCCCTACTCCCCACCCTCAGCAAAATGTCCTATGATAAGCCTGTCATTACGTTGAAAAATGACAGAAGGGCTTCTCTTTGAAAAGGCCACCTTGGTTAGTGAAAATTTTGGGCTGAAATTTGGCGAAATATTCAGTGTTCCCGGAAACCATCATTTGTGTGAGGGGGCATAGGAGTCCAATTTTTTTTCTGCATGCAATCGCTCTAAATCCTTCAAAAAGCATTTCTGACAAAAGGAAAAAAATGCCTAATTAACCCGGGGGTGGGGGTGGGGGGTGATAGGAGTAAAACATTTTTACACATGTACACCCTCTAAATCATTCAAAATGCATTTTGGTTCTCCCCCCCCCACCCCCCAATAGCCTAATTGGCACCCAGGGGTGGGGAGGGGGGTCATAGGAGTCAATTTTTTTCTGCATGTGGTCTCTCTAAAGAGAGATTGCTATTACGTTAGGTAAAGGGTTTACAAACAACGAAAAGAAAACACTGTGAGTTGTTGGGTAGGTCTTGATTCAGATAGAAAAATATCACATTCAGGTCTGGAAAAAAGCAGACTGTCATCTGCAGCATGAGGTCCCCAGAGGGTGAATTTGGTGATGCTACCATGCACAACACAACTTACCCTGTGTGAACCTCAATTTGAATCAAGGTCTCAATCCTAAACAGAAAGTGGTACCCAGAGGACACATTGGGGGATTCTAGCCCACAGTATAGGATAGCATCAGCAAATTCATCCTCTGGGGGTTCGCTTTCTGCAAGTGACAGATTCCTTATATTCAGGCTTGATCACATGTATATTTATACTTACTCTCGTTCTTCTTTCTCCTTACTCATAGCAAACTTCAACTCCCGCAGCCTGTCCTCCATTTTCTTTGTTTCAACTTCCAACTTTTTAGTCTGTGATTTAGCATTTTTAATATTTCTGAAGAAAATATTTGAAAAGATCAGTGGCTCTTAATTTTTCAAACTAATTCTCCCAAACAATACACAGTCAAATTAGGAAATCATTTTTCATTTGTAGTTTCAAGAGTACTGTATTTACTCTATGTATTGGGACAGCTAAAAATAAAATATTTTCACAGATGTCCCACATTTTAGAAAATGGGGAAAAAACACAACCTGGTCTTGTTTTGATGCTGAATCAAGTTGTGTGTGATTCGTTTTCCATCACTATATATGACTAGATCGAGTTATTTGCGTGCAAAGCACACAATGGTGTATTCCTGCATTTCCTTAGCAACACCTTAGCATAGTCTTAACGTTTCAAATTAAATACCCTATTGATGAAAACTGATTTTCTAACGATAAAAGTGGTTCCAGTAGAACCACCGGGGGCTGAATCAAAATTCCGAAACCTTCATACACATCTAGAGTTGCTACCTGAACACATTAGCATAGTTTAAGCGTTTCGAATTAAATACCATAGGAGCCTTTCGATGAAAACTGATTTTCTAACGATAAAAGTGGTTCCACTGGAGCCACCGGGGGCAAAATCAGAATTCCGAAACCTTCATGCACATCTAGAGATGTTACCTGAACACATTAACATAGTTTTAACATTTTGAATTGAATACCCGAGGAGCCTTTCGATGAAAACTGATTTTCTAACGATAAAAGTGGTTCCACTGGAACCACCTGGGGCGATAATCAAAATTCCGAAACCTTCATACACATCTAGAGATGTTACCTGAACACATTAGCATAGTTTAAGCATTTCGAATTAAATACCCAAAGAGCCTTTCAATGAAAACTGATTTTCTAACGATAAAAGTGGTTCCACTGGAATCACCGGGGGCAAAATCAAAATTCCGAAACCTTCATGCACATCTAGAGATGTTACCTGAACACATTAGCATAGTTTTAATGTTTCGAATTGAATACCCTAGGAGCCTTTCGATGAAAACTGATTTTCTAACGACAAAAGTGGTTCCACTGGAACCACCGGGGCAAAATCAAAATTCTGAAACCTTCATGCACATGAGATGTTACCTGAACACATTAGCATAGTTTAAGTGTTAACTGACTTTCTAACAATAAAAGTGGTTCCACTGGAACCACCGGGGGCAAAATCAAAATTCCGAAACCTTCATGCACATCTAGAGATGTTACCTGAACACATTAGCATAGTTTTAACATTTTGAATTGAATACCCTAGGAGCCTTTCAATGAAAACTGTTTTTCTAACGATAAAAGTGGTTCCTCTGGAACCACCTGAGACAAAATCAAAATACCGAAATCTTCATACACATCTAGATATGTTACCTGAACACATTAGCATAGTTTAAGCGTTTCGAATTAAATACCCTAGGAGCCTTTCGATGAAAACTGATTTTCTAACAATAAAAGTGGTTCCACTGGAACAACCGGGGGCAAAATCAAAATTCCGAAACCTTCATGCACATCTAGAGATGTTACCTGAACACATTAGCATAGTTTAAACATTTTGAATTAAATACCCTAGGAGCCTTTCAATGAAAACTGTTTTTCTAACGATAAAAGTGGTTCCACTGGAACCACCTGAGACAAAATCAAAATACCGAAACCTTCATACACATCTAGAGATGTTACCTGAACACATTAGCATAGTTTAAACATTTTGAATTGAATACCCTAGGAGCCTTTCAATGAAAACTGTTTTTCTAACGATAAAAGTGGTTCCACTGGAACCACCGGGGGAAAAATCAAAATTCCGAAACCTTCATGCACATCTAGAGATGTTACCTGAACACATTAGCATAGTTTAAACATTTTGAATTGAATACCCTAGGAGCCTTTCGTTGAAAACTGACTTTCTAACGATAAAAGTGTTTCCACTGGAACCACCGGGGGCAAAATCAAAATTCCGAAACCTTCATGCACAACTAGAGATGTTACCTGAACACATTAACATAGTTTTTACATTTCGAATTGAATACCCTAGGAGCCTTTTGATGAAAACTGATTTTCTAACGATAAAAGTGGTTCCACTGGAACCACCGAGGGCAAAATCAAAATTCCGAAACCTTCATGCACATCTAGAGATGTTACCTGAACACATTAGCATAGTTTAAACGTTTTGAATTGAATACCCTAGGAGCCTTTCGATGAAAACTGATTTTCTAACAATAAAAGTGGTTCCACTGGAACCACCGGGGGCTGAATCAAAATTCCGAAACCTTCATGCACATCTAGAGATGTTACCTGAACACATTAGCATAGTTTAAGCGTTTCGAATTAAATACCCTAGGAGCCTTTCGAAGAAAACTGATTTTCTAACGATAAAAGTGGTTCCACTGGAACCACGGGGGCAAAATCAAAATTTCGAAACCTTCATGCACATCTAGAGATGTTACCTGAACACATTAGCAAAGTTTAAATGTTTCGAATTGAATACTCTAGGAGCCTTTCAGGGTATGACGTACGGACGGACGGACGGATGGACGGACGGACGGAGATCACGACAATATCCCCGCATTTTTGAAAATGCGGGGATTAAAATCGCCATCCAATTTTTTTTTACTTTTTCATTTTTTGCTTCCAAAACATAGCTTATGCCAATCAGTGGAACGGGCGCATTGCATTTGTTCTAATGAGGGGTCATAAGCTATGTTTTGGAAGCAAAAAATGAAAATTTTTAGTTACACAAGAATTGTTTTTATGAGTGTCATCTGCCACTAGCATTCAGTAAAGGGTTGAAGACTGTCACAATGTAATATTAAATAGTCTTCCTCATGTCAGTCCAGACTGTAAATATTAAAACTTAGGAACAGATTTAAATAAAAACAACACAAATCAGTATGTATTATCAATTTTTTATTGTTTAAAAAGAAAAATTAAACACAAACTTAGCTTCAATATTGAGCATTTTGCACTGTTTTCAGGAGACTGGGCCACCTGGAAACAAGTCTCCTGAGTGTCCCAAATATTGGAGCATAAAAAAAATTATATTTTTCTGGAAAAAATGTGTGTCCCAAATTATAGAGTGTCCCAATATATAGAGTAAATATGGTACCTGCTTATTCTGTGTATATTCATTCCATTGGGCCAAAGGAAATAATGCTATACTTTACATTCGGCTACACATTACATGTAAGTCTTTGAGAACAAAATCAATGAGGGGATCATAGATCCACTTCTCAAGTTGTGATACTGCCTGGAAACAATTTTTTTTAAACAAGAGGTGCACATTGGAGATGCAGGCATCGAGTTGTGGTGGCAATCGGAGAGTGTTGCACGTCCATAACCTGGTTATCAAATCTGAAAACTTTGTTCAAGTTATAATGCAAACAAGTTCAGAATTTGTAAAAATTATTTAATCAAGGCCCATAACTCTGTAACAAGAAATCAAACCGGGCAAATTTTGGAACTCACTTGAGATATTATTGCTAAAGACCTGTATGGCCAATATTAGTTAAATTGGAGAATTTTGTTCAAGTTATTACGCTAACGAGCTCAAAATTCGTAAAAATTTACTAATTAAGCCCTATAACTCTGTAATGAAAAATCGGACCAAGCCAGTTTTCAAACTCACTTGAGATGTTATTGCAAAAGACCTGTATGGAAAATATTGGTCAAATCGGAGAATGTTTGTTCAAGTTATTGCACTAACAGTGTGACGATGAACAGACACCCGTCCGCCCACCGCCTCACCGACTGTTGCTAAGCCATACAGTTAAAACTAGAAGTCCTGTCATGAATAGTGTGCTTATCTAGACTTAACTGCACATTGGAATTGCGCGCAGTTGCCATATCGAATCGCATCCAAAGCACGGCAGGTTCTCCTGGTTACTCGTAGCAAACACATGCAATGTTTCTGCCAATGGACCTCCGGGTAACCCAGAGGTCCATTGGCTGAAACATTGCTTGTAGCACAGGAGATATGTACAGAATTTGATAGCTTTACTTGGGCCATAACACGCACATTAACGCGCATACCAACATGCTATTTGTGCGCATTTCATGACAGGACTTCTAGTTTTAACTGTAGGTCTCGGTTGTTAACACAACTTAAACAAAAAGAACATGTATAGTGATAGTACCATGATCTTCAATCTTACTACTTCTGACTCGACAAGTGATAAGGTGCTTCTCTCCAACATTAGGGCTGTCGCGACTATCATTTTTTGTAATCGACTAATCGTGACCAGTAATCGACGGTTAGTCGATTAATAGTCACTTCCCATGATTTTTTAGCAAATCATTCTTCTGTTCGTAAAACTCTGAAAATGACAATGGCACCAGTGTGTTCAGACGAAGTGGGGTTGTGGGAACAACAAATCGGTCCCGACTGAAGCTACATTTAGTCCAATCTTGGACCCACTGTCCGTAATATAATTTTTCGGGTTGGTACGTCCTGTAGGACGTACCAACCCCAAAAATAATATTACTGACTGCGGGTCCAAGTTTGAACTAGATTGAAGCCGATGAATTAAAATGAATTTACCAAAGAACGTTCCTGCATATGTTTCCTTTCTGCAATAAGTTTTTCGAAATTTTGAACATTGAGATCTATGCATTCCCTCGTCAGTTGTTAAAATTGGATCTTAGTCTGAAGTTCCGAACTTTGAGAAGTGATCTGACGTTCTGACTTTCGTCATAATTTTGTCACTTCTGCGCTTTGGGTTTTCCAATGGGTGCATTCGTGTGTACAAGACTGGAGAAATTCAGAAGAATCTATTCTTCTCGAGTAACTGTGAGTGTTCTTTCTTACACAGTCAGTGACGGTCGTACAGTCTTCCGGATATGAATGTTAACTATGGTTAGATATTTAAAGTTATTCACCTTCAATGATCATTCACCTCACAAAACAATGCAATTTAGCCCCGACGTGTAGTAGACGTGTTCCACCTTGAAAATGAACGACGATCAACTAAAAATAAAAAGACGTCGACTACTTCAATAGTCGACGGTTAGTCGACTAATCGAATAATCGCGACAGCCCTATCCAACATGCAAAAATTTTGTGGAATTTTGGTTCAGCTGTTATGCATTCTGAAAGTTTGGTTCAGATGTTATCATTTGGAAACCCAAAAGAGCTATTTTTAGTAGCATAGACCTTGACCATTGGGCAACATATCTGAAAATCAAAAGGGTTCTTTTCCTACCATGAGCAAGGACCGATCAGGACTATTTAAAATACGCTCTAACCTCGGAGCCTATTTTTTCAATTCATGCGCCACATTTCAATTTACGGAGTCACACTGCTGTTTGTAACACACACTGCAAGTATGTAATAGCTCTCGTCATTTTCATTTAGTACACTATAGCAAACATTAATCTTCACTGTGGTTTCTGATCAAAGTCTTGGCTGCCTATTTAGGCAGCCAAGACTTGATCAGAAACCACAGTGAAGATTAATGCTTGGTAATTAAGACTTGAAGTATTAACTTAAGCACTCTACAACAATGATAAATGATAATCATATATATAATACGTGTAAGAGTGTCTCTCTCGATTATCCATCGAAAGAATATCAAAATATGATCTGAGAAGTTTCGCGCCAACTGAGAAGCCTATTTCTGAGATTTAAGAGCCAGGTCCTGATGTTTCAGAACCAAATACGCACTGGCGCATGCCCAGGTCAGTCCCTGCATGAGGGTACCAACATTGTAAGTCTGGTGGATACATGTATGCACAAGCTCTCAGGCCACCAGTCTAATGCCATAAGAAATGGCCTGGAATCCTAGTTATCAAATAGATCATCGTCTATCTTCAGATTCACTTATCTGGAATATTTCAGTTGATTGGAAATAGGGCTGCACGATATTCAAAACAGAATACCGGTATCAGTATTAAAAAAAATACCGCGGTATACCGATATATCGAAAACTGTTCATATATATGAACACAAGTACCACAATCGAGACTCGAGGCATCACGGTCGGAACGAATTAGCAAGCCTTGATGATGCGATTCGAAAAACCTTTACCCAACGCAGGCGATATCAGAATTTATTATTTTCAAAATTAGTTTATCAGATTTTCCTCAAAGATTTCAGGGCACAAGCAGATGATTCCTTGGATAAAGGGATAATATTATTCATTCGGGGCTACAGTTTAAAAATTCAAGACCTCTTGAAAATTAAATTGTGGGTAAATAAATAATGAAGATAAACTGATATTTTTGAAATTACACTGGTATTCAATACCGGTATATATCGGTTTATCGATATACCGTACAGCTCTAGAATCAATGCTAGAAATGTTGCTCAATTGAGATGATTTGATTGACATTTTGATGGCATTAAGCCACCCCGACACTTGCACGCATTTTTGTCATGAACAGGTCCGCATTCTTGTGTGCCAACACACCACATTTGGGGCATGAAATTTCTCATCACAACAAAGTTAAGCACAGTTTGTGCCATGTTGGGCCACCTGACACGCATTAGTTATGAACTAGGTCTGCATCTGCCACAAACAATGTCTGTCACGCAATGGCACACCATGGCAATCATCATTACACCATAGTTGCATGAAGAGTATGCACTATTTGCGCATAAGTTGTGAGTTTGTCACGCCAGGGCACGGATGGTTTCTCATTGACACGCCATAGTTGCGCATGCGTGAAATCATTGTAGAGGAATTTGGGATGTGACTGCCCATGCATTGGGATGCTAAAGTGGTCATGTGTGCACAAACTATGTGCACCCTATGCGTACCATTGCGTGCCACTGCATTCCACTGGTGTTTATGTTGCCACAGAGGCACGCATTACGAAGTAGTGACACTCAGTGGCCCGCAAAAGTTGCGCATAGGTTGCATATAGTTTGCACATTAGGCACGTCACTGGCACGAAAATGAAGTTGTGACACCTCAAAATTTATTTTTGAAAAAGTCGGCCACGGTCTGGCACGCACTGGCATAATGCCCCAAGCACACTTCAACGACTAGTTCACTCACTGGCACGCCACAATGCGTGCCTCTTCATGCCACCTCTGTTACGCAAGTGTCAGGGTGGCTTTACAATCACAAATGAAGGCTCACCAGAGCCATAGAGCTATGATTACACTGGATTGTTCCACAAATTATGTTAATACGTGTATCTTAATGTTTCCAAGGGACATTAAATACTGATTGATTGGAATATCTATAACTGTGGCAGGAAACAATACCTGTATATCTTTGTAAGTAAAGGAATATCACATTACATCAACGGTCGTCTGCACGCAAATTTCCGTAAATAAAGAACCCATAACATTGTTGAATTCTGAACAGAATTAGACTGGTGGCCTGAGAGCTTGGGATATGCATTATTTAAAACAAAGGTAGGGCTATCACAAAAAATCAATTATTTTCGTTGTCGAAGAATCGGAAAATTTTAACTCGTTTTAGGCGATTAATAATTAAAAAAAATCGGATGAAAAAGCTATTGTTTCTAAAGGTAAAAGGTCAAGAACATCAACGTTAAACCTCAAGAAGCCGTTAGAAGCATTTGTCTCTTAGGTACATTCAAAGCTTTGAAGTTCTGAACTTTTGAACCATCAGTGTAATAATCAAGACCGGTCGTCAGTTGCGAACTTGCAAAGTTCGCAACTGACGACCGGTCTTGATTATTACACTGATGGTTCAAAAGTTCAGAACATCAAAGCTCTGAATGTACCTAAAAGAGGATCATCTTCGTTGTTTACTTGAGGTAGGTCAAATGACTTGAACTTCATTTTTAATAACTTCAAAGAGAGGGAGAGGGGGGTCATCTATGCACGATTAATCGATTATTATCGATTATTTGCGATGATTAATCGATTCCTAAATTAAAATATTGTGACAGCCATAAACAAAAGTTATTGCCTGGAAACCATTATAGTAACAGTTCCAAAAGTTCCATAACTTCAACAATAGTTCCAACAGGGGCATGTAAAAAATATTTGCCAGTGATGATAATGTACAAGACGTTTTGTCATAATACAAAAACATTTGCATTATTGTTTTCAGAAATACATGTAAGATTTCCATGGAGAATAGTTCCTGATCTCCAAGAAATTACCGAGTATGTGCATCCATGCTTCCTACTGATCATGTATACTACAGTCACCATGGACTGGTCAGTTGTATTCTCCCCTTACTACATGTGTAACATGCGTGTGTCCCGGGTGAGTCAGCAGGGAGAGACACATGTATCCCACCCTACCCACATGACGTTATACATTTATAACGTTATTATGATGTTACACATATCATATCAGTTTCTTGCTACCAACTAATTCATATTGACGTCATCGGAATGCAGTGTGATCAAAGATCGATGCTCTAAAACTCTTCAACCTTCAAGCTGCCACCGTTCCTGATCGATTTTGTGGTATATACCTTTAGTATATACATAACTTGTGCATGCTCTTTCCGATGGTGTCATCAGTTTCTCAAAACAGAGAATACAAAATGAGTTGATTGAATCAGTATGTGACTCCCGATTACCTCTGGCTAACGTAATCGCTGCATGGTGGGGGGAGAAAAATCATTCACAATGAGTTTGAAGGTGGGAATGGGGAAATCTCACCCTTGGGGCAAGATATTTGAACCAGACACTCGGCAAGCCTCGGGTCTGGTTCAAATATCTTGCCCCGAGGGTGAGATTTCCCCATCCCACCTCCAGACTCATCGGGGATCATAATAATCCCTGCGTGAGCAGTGATGTCCGCACATGCGTTTACCAGGTAATAAAAATCATCAGCAAAATCTGAATGAATGAAGCACCAGCTTATATCCAGTGCTTCATTAATTAAATTTTTGGTGATTATTCCCATAATTAGTGTTTGGAATCTAATCTTATTGAGTCCGTGAAAATATTGCCCACCCGTGGAAAGTGACCAGTCCACAGAGGTCGTACTGTATACAAAGTTGGACAAGAACTGGTTCATAAATGGGTATGAGGTAAGACTGGGAGCTTACAATGTATCATAAATTGTAATGTGATACTCAATAGTACTAACATTCATAATTCATAATATACAAGTCATCCCTTGAGAAGAACAAAGTGCCATCTGCAATGCTAAAGCGGACATTATCAAAATTTATGATTTAAAACATTATTTTTAAAAATTTTTGTTGCAATGAGGGGTCACATGATATGGTTTTGTTGAAATTTTTTTGAAAAATAATAGCTTTTTTACAGCTGAATTTGCATAATGTTGTTGTGGATGATTCATTAAGTAATCCATTACCAATGCACAGGATATCAAAATTTATTCTTTTAATCTTTTTGTTTGTCTTTTTTTCAAAACATTTCAACAAAACCATATCATGTGACCCCCTCACTGGAACAGGCTCAATATTATATGGTTTTGTTGAAATTGTTTTTTTTCAACTTCTTAATTTGTAACTTTCAGGGGAAGATGCAGTAGAGTTGTTCTGTGAAGGGTTAAATTTGGTTTTCCTTTTCAATTTCAGCATAAAAAACATAGCTTCTGATTCCCACTGGAACAAGCTTGTCAATCTTGTTCACATGGGGGAGTCATAAGCTACGTTTTTGAGGCAAAAATTTAAAATGCTGAATCGTTGAAGAATTTTTTTGTATCATCTTCTGTAGTGTTAGGTAAAGGGTAAAGCTTCTTCTCAATGGCAAAGAATAGAAGGAAAAATCGCGACATCGACGCCGTAGCTGCGACGGGTGGTGAAATCTCAAAAAATTCTAAGTTTTGAAACTCGTTGGTCACAGACAGACCGACAGACCGACGGACAGACGGGCCATAACGCCAAGAAAAATATTTGGAACAACACATGCATTGAACAGTGGCTAGACATCAATAAGATACACTTACATGCCATATATAAAGTCATTCCATCAAGTATTTCAAAAGTTATTGAGTTTTGAAACTCGTTGGTCACAGACAAACTCGTTGGTCACAGACATACCGACCGACAGACAGACCGACATTGCCACTTATAGAGCTGCTAGTCGCAGCTAAAAACACAGTGTCTCCAGGAAAATATTAAGACATCTCAAAAGTAGAATCTGTCTTGAGAGACCGCCCTTTGGGCCACACAAAAGTTGTCTCTCAAGACAGGTGGCCTCTCATGACAGGTTTCAGATTTTCTCAAGTCAGTGAATAACCAACCACAAAATTCAGAAATGGAGAAGAATGGATTTTTGTAATTACTGGTACTTTGAAGAAGTTGTTCTTTTTTATGAAGTTTTTGTAACAAATTGAAATAGACTGTTATAAAAATAAATTAGTGTTGAAAATCTTCATTGAAGATTTTCAACACAAATTTATTTTTATAATCCTGTCTGTCACATTTCAGATATGTATGCAATTGTTTATTCAGCAATAATCCTAATCTTTTCACAGGGGTCTTATTGTTTTCAGAAATACATTGTTTTCAGAAATACATGTAAGATTTCCATTTAGAATGAGTTATGTAACTGAATAGCTATTGAAACCCAATTAAGAGCTTTTAATACTTTTAATTATGTTAGTATAACCACAATGGATTTTCCAATCCCAGAACAGGTAAAAAGTTTTTGTCATGGTTTCAGTCTTCAAAGGGGCGGTCTCTCAAGACAGGTCCAATATGGCATAAAAATACAAGTTGGTACCAGGTCACAGTGAGACTCCCCATGAAACTGCTCAGATTACTATCCTCTTACTTAAATGATCGCGAAATTAAAGTCAGAGTGAACAATGAAATGTCTGACAGTGTCCCCCTTGAAGCAGGCACCCCCCCCCCCCAAGGATCCATCCTAAGCCCCCTCCTATACATCTTTTCGTAAATGGCCTTAGCTTCTCCGATGATCGCGTTCAAGTTTCCCAATTCGCGGATGGTAAGGGCCTCTGGGACTCTAACAGTCTGCTCCAAAAAACCCTGCAATGCGCTCTCGACGAGCTTGAACAATGGTGTGCCAAATGGAGAATAAGCTAAATGCCAATAAAACCCAACAAATCACCTTTACTCGCAAGATAAGTAAATGGGATACCGACGACATGGCGAAAAAAGCCACCAAACGCATTAACTTACTGAAAATGCTTAAGGGAACTTCATGGGGGGCCCAACTAGTCCACCCTACTCAAACTATACAAAGCCTTTGTGCGCCCAGTACTCGAATACGGTGCAATCATACTAACTGACCTCAATCAAACTAATATGGGAAAACTCCAAAAGGTCCAAAATCACGCGCTTAGAGTTGCCCTCCGTGCCCCATGGGACACACCCATCAAAACACTCCATGACAGGGCCGATATCCCCACCATTAAAGACCGCCTAGCCACCCTGGCTGCTAAAAATCATGACCGGTTAGTCGACAGCGAACTAATCTCTGAACTTGGAGCCATTTGCGAAAGCCGACAAAAGCCCCAAAATTGCAATCAAAACTAAGACCGCTCGAAAAAACTAGGGAACGAGAAGGTGAACTAACAGGCAGAGTAACAGCTTAACTGTGGCTTTCTACCAGAAAGGGCTGCCTTCACCAACTCAACTAAAATCACATCAGGATTAAATATTGTTAAAAAAAACTAAATAAATAGGGAACGAGAAGGTGAATAAACAGGCAGAAAAACAGCTTAACTGTGGCCTTCTACCAGAAAGGGCTGCCTTCATCGACTCAACTAAAATTACATCACAATTGGATACTGTAGATCTCATTTCCGGCCGGGGGGGGGGGGGGGCTCGGCCCACAAAGGACGCTCGCGATACCAGGCGAGAGGGTTTTGTGTGGGCTGGGCCTTCCCGGCTGAGGGTGGGATTTGCAGTGTTTAATCGTGATCCAAAATAAACTCAAACTAATCTAAATATGGTCGAAACCAGCGAAGGGCATAACAGAAACACCCTCGGGTGTGGTTTAGTGTCTAAACCTGTTACCCTCCCGCTACAAACTCACTATCACCCTAAGAAGGTGATCTAACAGGCAGATTAACAGCTTAACTGTGATCACAATTAAAACATAATGTGCTACTTTTATCTTTTATTTTTACATATCCTAATGAAAACTAATTCTGCCTTCTTCTTTTAAGCAGGTGCACAGAAGATGCTTTTTGGCCAGCACCCCAATAACCGCTATGGACAGTCCAACCTTTATAGAAATGGTAACCCCCATGGTTCCAGAACATCCTCCACTCCATCCCTAAAAGTGGTCGACCACTTCAAGGGAGGTGAGTGTTGGTCCTGCGCATTCGGCATCTTTTTGTCCCAACCCATTAGGATTACAATGCAGGCCTGCCCCCAAACCAGGGATGTTCGGGTCTTCTTCTTGGTGGTCCCCGAAAGGGGTCGTTGTTGTTTCCTTCAAAGACATCCTATCAAACAGAGACAGCCTGAGGCAGATTATACTTGCCAGTGATGGCCATCACTTAAAATCATCTCCGAAGTGGCAGACTATACTTGCCCGAAAGTTAAAAAATTTATAGTAATTTATATATTTTTTATACTTACCAATGACCCAGACTTAGCTGGTGCTAATCTCCTTAATTCAGGACCAAACACAAATTTTGCCCCCCCAATCCCCAAAATTTGCATCAAAAACCGAAAAATACATGTCCTATATGGCCCTCCATACATCGACTCCTCTGCGCATGCGCAGTGTCGAGGAAGTCCCGAAATTGGCGCCAATTATCATTCTTACAACCAGTGCCTGGTAGGCGTTATGTACTCAGCGGGGAGGTATGAGTTCCCAACTCCTGGGAGGGCCATCCCCGTCTGGGTCATTGGTAAGTATAAAAAATATATAAATTACTATAAATTTTTTAACATTTTTATACTGTACCAATGACCCAGACTTAGCTGAATAGTAAATAGGCTGGAGGGCCTAGGACATAAAGGAAAATCCAATAAGCTCAATTATGTATAAAAGAATATCCTCTCCAGGAGAAAAGAAGAGATAGGCTTTACATGTATCTTTCCTATTTATAATAAAGAAGAAAGACACAACACCGATCAGTAATTGAGCATAATAATCAATGATCTCTATTAACATCCAGTATAACCCTTTATACTAATATTTTTAAAGGTAAGCCAATAAATAAAGGAAGTCCAGAGAAATGAGACTCTTTATATTCATTAAAAGTGTCCGAGGATTGTATATTAACGCTCGTTTGACACATGACATATACAAATGCTTCACACCGAGCTACACTTTAAAAATATTACATGGATGATTAAACATTATCTTACACTTTAAAACCATCCCGGTACCGACTCAGAATTACTGACTCTGGGGGAGGTATTCCCTTGCTTTTCACTATAAAGCAGGTGACCTAAGGGAACACCCGCCCCCCCCCCCCCCCCTTCCCCTTGCCCTGGGTGAAATACCCCAGAGCGAAGAGGGCAGCAGGACAGAGTCACTGCCGTAACAGAAAGCCTACATAACTATAGTTGCAACTGTTTAGTGGACGATATTCTGAGCAACTGATAACGGACCTAAACAATGGAGGTCTCCAGAAATGGACTCAATATTTCTGAGATAAAAATTAGTGAATGTGGAAGGTTGAGACCAATATGCAGCCTTCATTAGGTCAGTAATAGCAATACAATTAGCATAGGCCCAAGAAGTAGAAAGAGCTCTTACTTCATGAGCTGAGATCTTGAGTGCCGACTGCTGAGAGGAAGATAATTTTTCATAAGCAGTTCGAATAGTTAATTGAATCCATCTAGCAATAGAATGAACCATAATATCCTTTCTATTAGGCATCAAAGACAGAAAGAAACGCTTACGTCCCTTTCTGATGAACTCAGATCTACGTCTGTAAATACGTATTGCTCTAACAGGACACAGTAGGGGCCTACGCCCATCAGATGATGGAAGGGCCTTAATAATAATAGGTTCAGGATACTTATTAGGAGCCTGATTCTTAGCCAAAAATCCAACATTAGTGGTAAAGGTAATAGTATTACCGACACTACGGTAGTGAGAATCCTCCACAGATAGTGCATGAAGCTCACTAACTCTTCTAGCAGAAGAGAAAGCTAAGAGAAAAGCTGTCTTATATGTTAAGAATTTGAAGTCAACTGTGTCAAGAGGCTCAAAAGGCGCTTCCTTTAGCTTAAGAAGAACCCAGGCCAAATTCCACTTCGGAATTAATCTAAGGGTTCTAGGTCTATTTATCGAAAAATTTCTAACTAACTTAGATAAAGAGACATTAGTTCCAATCCTCAAGCTATCATGATGTGCATAGGTATCAGATAGCATAGACCTATAACCCTTAATGGTGATAGGCTGCAGATTAATCTCATCAAACAAGTATACTAGAAAGTTTGCTATGTCTGGAATGGAGGGATCATAAATATCTACTGAATGATCCTCACACCACTGACAAAAGACCCTCCACTTAGCAGCATAGTTTAGCGAAGAGGAGGTCCTCCTGCAGTTAGAAATCGCATCCACTGCTCGTCCTGTAAAATGTTTTCCGTGCAAGAAGGACCGCACAATGGAAATACGTGAAGGTTTAGACCTTGCAGATTGTGATGGAGGATGCGCGATTTCCCTTGCGAAAGAAGATCTTCCCGTTGAGGAAGCTTCCTCGGCATGTCCCACAACAGACACCTGAGTAGATTTATCCACGGTCTCTGTGGAGACAGAGATGCTACCAACAGAATCTTGCATTGCGATTGTTTTATCTTGAGCAATATCTGCTGAATCAACGGCACTGGAGGATACGCATATCCTATCATTCCGTCCCAAGAGATCGAGAGAGCGTCTACTGCAAACGCTCGAGGATCCAGACAAGGTGACACATACGTCTGCAACTGGTTGTTGAGATGTGTCGCAAATAAATCTATCATTGGCCGTTCCCATTGGTAGCAAATCTGATTGAATACTTGCTTGTTGAGAGTCCATTCTGACGGCAACAGGCGACCCCTCCGTGAAAGGGAGTCTGCTAAGACGTTCAGACGACCCGGAATATGACGGATGGAGAGAAGAATCTGATGTTCTAATACAAACAGAAGAATTCTTTCCGTTAGATTGAGCAACGGAATGGAATGAGTGCCACCTTGGTTCCGAATATACGCAACTACTGTCGTATTGTCGGACATAATTTGCACGTGTGCATTCTGAATAACGTCTATCCAATGACGTAGAGCAAGCCAAATCGACATCATCTCTTTGATGTTGATGTGCTTGCTTAGAAACTGCGGATCCCAAAGACCCTGGCACTTCAAATCCGATGGGCTCAGTGTCGCGCCCCAGCCTGTTTGACTGGCATCCGTCATAATCGTAAAACTCGGATCTGGCAACTGCAGTGGAACTCCCTGAGTTAACCACTGTATGTCTGCCCAAGTCTGAATCTCTTGTTTCACTTGGCTTGACAAGAGTATGTCTGTTTCGAGCGAATGAATCTTCACTCTCCAATTCTGAGTCAGATAGACCTGGAGAGGATGGGTGCGTAGCCGCCCCATCGGAATGAGATCCGAGGCAGCTCCGCACAGACCTATTAGTCTCATGAATTCCCTCGCTGACACTTTGTCTGAGTGAAGACAATAGCGAGCATAACAACTGACTAATTTCGCTCTGGTTAACGGCAGACGAAAGAGATTGTTGTGCGTCTCGAAGCTCATTCCCAGGTGGGTAAATGACTTGGACGGCACCAGATCCGACTTCTCTTCGTTTACTATGAAACCGAGACGTCGGAGCAATAGAAGCAGATTGTGCATGTCGTTCTGAAGCGTTAACTCGTTGCCGTATCTCTGAAGAATATCGTACAGGTAAGCCGACGTTACCGCAGACGAATGAGCTCGGAAATGAGTCATTACCGAGTTCATTACTCGAGTGAATGCCCAGGGCGCTAGATTCAGACCAAAGCACATCGCTCGGAACTGATAAACAACACCTAGGACAGCGAAGCGAAGATACTTTCTGAACGCCGGATGTACCATGACGTGAAAGTATGCATCCTTGAGGTCTATGCTCGCAGCATAGTCGTTCACTCAAATGCTCGCTCTGACCGATCGAATGGTCTCCATATAAAACTTTGGAGCCACGATCAGCTTGTTTATCCAGCTTAAGTCGATCACTGGACGGAACGAGCCGTCTGGCTTCGGAACCAGAAAAAGATGGCTGTAGAAACCTGGAGATTCCTGGTTTTCTACGACCTCTATCGCGTTCTTCGTTAAAAGAGACTGGACTTCTGATAGAAGTGCGGTTCTTTTCTGACAATTTGACGGAAGCTGAGTCCATCTTGGACTTCGAGTTAATGGAGGCTTGCCTTTGAAGGACAGTTTTAGTCCTTCCGAAATAACCCCTAGCACCCAAGGGTCCTCCGTAATTGATTCCCAATTGCTTGAGAAACTCGACAGTCTTCCGCCCACCGGAACGCGACAGAGGTCTAGACCATCACTTCCTGGATCCGCGAGGCTTGCGGTAGGAGAAACCACGTCCTCCGCGACCCACACCTCGCCCCGTCGGCCTAGGGACGTCTGACCGGTTATTTCGGCCAGCATAACGGCCCCTAGTCGAGTCGCTACTCTGCCGGTCTCTAGAGTAAGACCTAGAGGACGCATAGGAACCTCTATAGGAACTTCCCCTGGACGAACTCGTCCCGGAAGTGCCTGGCCTACTCTTGTCTGCTGGTTCCAATTTCTTGGAAGCAGACTTAAACAACAGAGAGTCCGAAGCTTTCTTTGTTAATTTATCATATATATCAGAAAGCTTGCCACTGAAGAGAAACTCTCCAGAGACCGGAGCGACTCTAAGAGAGTTTTTCACCTTACTGTCCACGCGTGTGGAAGTAGCCAAGGCCGCGTCACGTCGAGCTAACTCCAGATTTGCCACTGAAAGGGCAGAGTTATAAGTGGAAAACGCTATGGCCCTGGACAGAACTCTTAAAGACGTTTGTACGTCTTGAAATTCAGGTCCTTCAAAGCGTAATGACAACGCTCTAGTAAGGTGATCTGCGTAGGAAAGAGCGTCTAAACTAGCTCTGTTAGACGATATCGTCGTTTCCATCGTAGACGACGGAAGTGACATAGACGACGGCATGGATATATCAAGGTCTTCAGCCTGGTCGTCTAAACGCAGAGGAACTCTCTGGATGCCCTGACCTGCCGTATCAAACTTGTTCCTTTGATTAATAAATGGCAGCTGTAGAGCAGAAGCCGGTAGGAAGGCTGACCTGCCCGTCTTGTTGGCAAGTTTATCAATAGCATCATTCAATAACTCAAAAATCCGAGAGACATTCTTGGATTGTGATGGAAATTCCGGGACAATGTCCCTAAACCGATTAAAAAACTCGGTGTCCAGTGGCGCTATTACCCTCCTATCCGGCTGCGCAGCATTTTGGTCTGGCGGAACAACTTCTGGAAGATAACACCGGATGAATTCTACGGCTATTTTATGTTGTTCCGAAAGGGAAATATCCAATTCATCAGAATCCCTTTCGCCATCCTGCCGGACCTCATGTAAATCATGTAAATCTCGGTCGTCCGCACCGGATCCAGCGGCGGAACCTACCGACCCAGCATCTTCTGACATTTCATGTTCCGACAGAGGCTCTGACGGTTGCTGGGATGCTGCGATTAACTTTGCTATCTGTGATAGCACATCCGTTACAGAGGCCTGGGGAGCGGCGGTCTTACTGGTTTTAGCCGCCGGAAGCTCCCTGGACGTTGCATCTTGCATACATCTTTTATGTGAACGTCCGGACGAAGAAGGCCTCGAGTCCCTGGCTACCGGATGGCGTGACCTGGTCGCCGAGGAATCCCTGGTCGGCGAAGCTGACTGTAATTCACTGGTCACGTAGCCAAGGTGCGGTCGAGTGTGCTGCTGAGAGGATATGGAAGCCTTATAGGTAGCCTCGGCGGACTGCCTATATACCTGAGCCCTCCGAGCGGTGGACGTATGCTCCGACTGCGTAACATTACGGACTACAACATCTGGTCCCAGATGCTGTTGTATGAGAGAGGGACCTCTCTCGCTTGCAGCCCGTGTCGAACTGGACAAGCTAAACACCGGACTGTCAGGCTTCCTCCGATCCATCCTCCTTTCCGTCGTCACTGGGTGTGCACGTGGATGTTTTATAGTGCTCGCAACACCCGACTCTCTGTGCTGGACCGCAACGGATGAACCCGAGTGCTGCCCCATTCGGTGAATGGACGCAACCCCGGTCGAGCTAGCGGACGTCAACCCCTTCGGGCTCCTTTCAGGGAATTGACGAATCTCCATGAGCACTTTTGCCGCTAGCTCTTCGCTTGTATGTGACGACGGAGGCACACTTCTGGATGACATCACGGAAACATCACCCTGTTCTTGTTCCTCTGAAAAAGAGAGTGAAACACTAGAGTGACTCTGAGGAGAAAGAACCGGAATGGACCTTTCTCCAGGAACAACATACCGTGACACACGTTTCCAACGTTTTTCATCCCATTTGAAACACACAGAACAAAGATCAGTGCGAGTACAGAGAGAACAATTAATACAGAGATCATGAGAATCATAGGAAGACTTCCTCCTATTACAATTTGAACAATAATCATTCATAGTGAAATGTAAAGAATCAAAGTACTCGCACTAATCCTTGAAAATAAAGATACATAATACAACAATCCATTATATTCATTAATAAATAATGATTTGAAAAAAAAAATTTTTTTAAAAAAAAATTTTTTCAGAAGAGCCCAAGTTCCCAAAGGGAACCCTGAGCCCAATGGATCCCAAAAAAGCCTAAGTGTGGACAAAAATTTAAATTCATTTTGAAAAAATTAATGAGACACTTACGGACAATAATAATGTATCTTACTATGAATAAGAGATGCAGAAGACAAAAAATCACTATCAGCAGTAACTGTTGTCAACCTAAGCAAAAGTGTCAACAAACCGGAAACATGACTCCAGGCACTGAAACAACATGGCCCGAAATCAGTCACCAATTAAAACACTATCTGATGCAAAACAGAGGCTTCCAAAGAAGAAACTGTAGAACATCAGATGGTAGATGCAGACCAAAACGCCTAAACACCCCTAGAGTGAGGACGTAAACATGGGGAAAAAAACAGAAATAAATCTGTTACGAAGCCAAAACTCCCAAGAAATTTTAGTAATAAACATTACACAAAATTAAGCCAAAACATGGGAGAATAGCTAGGGGGGAATAAGGAAGGTAGAGAGGAAACACTGATCAAACAATGGTACTTCATAGCAAGAATGATAACATCAGGGCCATGCCTTGAAAAAAGGCAACTAGAAATAATTTCATAAAATAATTATAAGTTACAGCCCTGAACATTTTCTTGCACTAAATATTTTCCTCTCCTCCTAATGTATCCTCTTTATTTCCACCATTTCACTCATGAATATGTGTCTGGCATCATGAAAATTGAGATTTGGAAGCACAAATAACAGAGAAGTGTGACTGTTTTGAGGGCCAAACTAAGAATGATAATTGGCGCCAATTTCAGGACTTCCTCGACACTGCGCATGCGCAGAGGAGTCGATGTATGGAGGGCCATATAGGACATGTATTTTTCGGTTTTTGATGCAAATTTTGGGGATTGGGGGGGGCAAAATTTGTGTTTGGCCCTGAATTAAGGAGATTAGCACCAGCTAAGTCTGGGTCATTGGTACAGTATAAAAATATCTAGATCGACTGCACCCTCGGGGAGAGGTAGTACCTTTGATGGAGGATCCAACCTCCCACACTGGTCCTCATCCGAGAGATCAACCGACATCAGTCAACGAGACCGCAACAGGAGACACCTGCCGAGTACCGGAACCTTTTCCTCCTTCAACACGCCTAGACATGTGACAGCCAATTATATACAGTTACCAAGGGTCGAAAGGGGCTTGTTCCCCATACCGTCCCTGCGCGCCTTCGGTGCGCGAAATCATTTCATTCAGCATTCGGTCACAGTGGTCTCTCAAGACAAGTGGTCTCTCAAGACAGTGGTCTCTCAAGACAGATTTTACTGTATTTTGTAAACACCTTCATGACTATATCTCAAATAAAATCCAGCCAAATACATGATCTGGGATAGAGTATTTTAACTCTTTCAATGCTTGTGCCTTCACCTCATATAATACTGACTATGGAGAAATCATAGTGCAAAATTTCAAAAATGTTTCTGAATGACCGTTCCTGTGATTGCTAGGTTACATAAAAAGTCTTGGGAAACTGCCTTTTTATCATTAACAAGTATTCATATATTGTAAGGAATTGAAATATATACTGAGTCAAAAAAAGAAAGTATAATAAACTTTGAGGAGCAATTTTTTTAGTATTATCGATTTTAATCCCAAACAAACTATTGTAAATTCATATTTCGAGTCTAGCTGTATGAATTTGCATAATTTCATGTTCTTACTGTTGCCAGCGTCACATCAGGACGTCACAATTCAGACATGCGGTGAAATGGAAAGTTCACACATGCAGTCAATAGCATGTATGTCCACTGTTTGCCTCTTGGATGGCAAGACATCAACGGCGCATGGACCTGAAAAGCCTCTGGATGTCATCCTGTGGTATTGCATTCCACTCCTGCCTTAGAACATTACGTAAATCGCCTAACGTCTGAAGATCATGAAGTCGTACCCGATGGTCCAGTTGATTTCAAAGACGCTCAATTGGTGACAAATCTGGTGAAAGTGGGGGCCAGGGAAGAAGTTTGATGCTCTGCTCCTCAAGAAAGTCATGACACATATACGTGCCACATGACATTGGTCATTTTCTTGCTAGAATAACTGCAATCCGAGGCTTGCGTTGAACAATGGGACAACAACAGCGTTAAGAATTTCATTCCTATATCGCTGTCCATTCAGATTACCGTCGATGAAGATCAACTGCATTCGATGATGCAAGGAAACTCCTGCCCAAACCATTACACTACCCCTGCTGAAACGGCTGCATTCCTGCATGCAAGCATCAGAAAACTGTTCTCCTTGTCCTCGATACACTCTTGCCCTACCATCAGCATGCCATAGACAAAATCACGATTCATCACTAAAAAGAACTGTGCTCCAATGCTGCTGAGTCAAGTGAACACACTGATGTACCCATTCCATTCTGACGGTACGATGGCGTTGGGTAAGGATTGGTCTGTGGTATGGATGCCTACTTTGGATGCCCTGTTCAGATTGTCTGTTTCTGACAGTTTATGCACTCATTCTATTGTTAGTTCTACCAGGAGTAAACGCGATCCCGCAAGTGAGACGTCCTGATGTATCGGTCTTGTGCAGGGGTCGTTACTCTTAGACGACCTGAACGTGGTCAGTCGGCAGTAGATCCAGTGGTTCTATACTTTAATATGAAACTGTAAATAGTGGCCACAGTGACTCCGAACTCAGCAGCGAGCTCATCTGGAGGTATCCCAGCCTCATGCATACAAATGGCATGCAACCTCTGATTTTCGGTTAACCATGGCATTTTTTGAAATGACAGAAGACAAAAACTAGCATGTATTCTCAATAATCCAGGCTCTCTAGCACAACATGACACAAATAAAAAATCAGCAGTCACCCATTCAATTTGACATTCTCAGATAGCACGTGCTATTTTGAAATCCATAGCAAAATTGTATACGGTTGGGTGGACAACAACATTTCATTAAACTCTTTGCACCACTTCTTGTGCACAAACATGCAACATTAGAACTATTATATTTCATCCTTTATGCTATTTTTTCACATCTGTTTCTATTATACTTTCTTTTTTGATTCAGTATATATAGCCTCTCAAGGCAAAAATCTAAAAATCTATCAAGACACAAGATAGGCTGGTTAACTGTAGAGTGCTAGAAGCCCATAGTTGGGCTTTATTCTGAATAGCAGGTACCTAAAGTTAAAGGCTTCATATTCTGTGGATGTTGTTTATATTATCTTGGAAGTACAATTACTTCATCTCCATCGATTTGCATTGTTACAATTAATGGGAGAGTGCCTATAGTGCCTATAGGCACTCTCCCATTAATTGTAACAAGACAAAAATGTTTGAACAAATCTTGAGGCTGAGAAAAAATATAGCACTCTACCAGTTAAGTTACTCAGGCTTTATCATTCAACATGCAACTTTTGGCTAACTGGTCATCCGTTCACGTAGAATTAAATTTGTGTAACCACTACACAAACAAAACGAGCATTCTTGTCAAATTTTGCCTACTGAGAAATGGGGGTGCGCGGACAAAATCCCATCGGACAAAATCCCATCCGGACAATATCCCAGATTTTTTACCCAGACGAAATCCCAGCGGACAAAATCCCAGACATGGGCGGACAAAACACCAGGCAATATTTTTTCACAAAAAAGCGGACAAAATCCCAGGTAGTGTTTTTTTTCTGGCAAAAAGTACGAGTGGACAAAATTTATTTTCTACCAGAAAAATACCAGTCATTAACATTAATTCTTGGAAAGCTCTCTCAGAACTTTCCAATAACTAATGTTACTTACTGGTATTTTCAGTGGTAAAAAGTATTTTTGTAGGTCTAAGTCTTATGTAGTTAGTTAAGGCACAATTGATGCATTTCAATGGAAAAAGTTATTTTCTACCAGAAAAATACCAGTCATTAACATTAATTCTTGGAAAGCTCTCTCAGAGCTTTCCAATAACTAATGTTACTTACTGGTATTTTCAGTGGTAAAAAGTATTTTTGTATGTCTAAGTCTTATGTAGTTAATTAAGGCACAATTGATACATTTCAAAGGAAAAGGTATCCTCTATTTTCTACCATAAAAATACCAGCCATCATTAACATTAATTCTTGGTAAGCTCTCTCAGTTAACAACTATCCGAGTCCAAAACCATTGGCCAGCGACGCCAGAGAAGTTGTGAAGAAGTTGTGAATTGGTAACAAAACACCAACCTTTGAAAATAGCACTGGAAAAACAATAAACCTTGGCCAATTACGGTAGAACTGTTCTCAATTTTTAATCTTATCAAAACATACTGCCTTCATTATTAGAAGTGTCACAGTATTGCATATTTTTTATCATAAATTAGTATAAACACACCTGGCTTAACCTATAGTTATTGTTGTTCTTTATACTTATTATCGCTGGTATTGTTATAATAAATCACTAGTTACTTTGAAGAACATAGTTACAGTGCTTATATTAATTCTGCTGTTAATGTTAATATTATTGATATTAAGAAATAAAAGTACTTGAATCCAATGGGATAAAAAATTGTGTCTTTTTATTTTTTATACCCAACTGGGATTCTGTCTGCCCATGTATGGGATTTTGTCCGCTAGGATTTTGTCCGCTGGGATTTTGTTCGATGGGATTATGTCCGGCGTTCAAAATGGGAGAATCCATTCTGCATTTGTAAGGAGGCTCTGTAGAGCTGTAGAATTAAACTATTATTGAGTCTCACTTGCAACTTATTGCTCTTTATGTCGTCTGCTCGCCCACTACAAATTATTTTCTTTATGTGACTACTTATGCATACCAGATTGAAAGGGTTAACAAATACAAAACATAATAAAGATGTTTTTTTTTAACGATTCATAACAACATGTACATTATAATGATTATATCTTATTTTATTGACATGCTAGATGAAAAGATTAAATGTAAAACAATGATAATGAAAGTGTAAATGACACTGCGGCTCAACTTGTCCATGCAGGGATTGAACTAAACAAAATGCACCAGTAATGCCAAATCATTTAATCCAGTTTCTACAGAAAAGACATCCCACCAAAGCTACATATGAAATCTGAAAAAGATCAGGTGAGGTGGGGGTTAACAATTTTTTATACCAAATCCAAGATGGCGGAAATGTTTTTGAACAAATTTCAGAAAAATTTGATAGCTTCCATCTTGATATGACACCAAAGCTAGATATGAAATTTGAAAAAGATCGGATGAGAAATGTGGCTTGTAAGGTGTGCTAATGGAATTGTTGACAATTTACACTATGCTGCAAGCGACAATTACATGAATCTCCCAGGTCCGAGGAACTGTGTCTCAAGATCACTCACAAATTGCCAACGATTGTCGGAGAGTATTTCTTCGATCTGTGTCCGACATTTGATTTAAAACTCGGACAGTACGAGACAAATGGATTATTGACTTGATCGGTTTCGCGGACCGCACTGTGAAACAGATTAGGTGATATTTGCTGTACAGTACGTGTAAACGCTTCACAATTATTTCTGACAGATTTGAACGACAACCTTTTCTAACAATTTGGAATAACTTTTCCTGAAGTTGTGAAAAGAAATTATAAAAAATAATAGTACCAAATAAAGATACACTGATCATTTTTACCTCTTTGGGAAATGCTTCACAATTTATTATTACTGATTTAAACGACAACCATTTCAAAATAAACACTTGATTTTCCCCATAGTTGTGAAAACAAGATTACGTGTATATATTAATATTAAATAGGGACTTTAGCACAACCGTATTTACTTGAATTTATATATTTCTATGCGTTTTTCACTGAGCACATAATCTATTCGGTTCGGAGATTGCCTTTTTTTAACTGAAATGGATATGCTAAAAACAAGAACCGAGAAAATAAAACTAACATCAGCGGCTCAGAGCCCTTCAAAATATGACATGATTCTGTTCCATCCCTACCTCCACCACCCTATAATCACCGTGCAAAGATTCGCGTACTGCCCACTCACCTTCCACCCAAATAAATCCATTTTATGCCAATGATGCCAATGATGCCAATGACGCCAATGAGGGCGAGTTTCCAAACTGTAGATGCCACTCCATCTCATTCTCAATTGACCGAATGCTACATGTAGTTTGGGGTAAATTGATCATCTTCATTCTTGGGAAAAATGATCAAGGAGAAGTACTATAAGGAGAGCAAAATGAAGATTCAAATCCTTATTTATTTCTACAGTAGGACCTGTCTTCAGAGACCGCCCTTTGGGCCACACAAAAGTGGTCTCTCAAGACAGGTGGTCTCTCACAACAGGTTTCAGGTTTTCTCAAGTCAGTGAATAACCAACCACAAAATTCAGAAATGGAGAAGAATGGATTTTTGTAATTACTTTGAGTTGCCCTTTTTTATGAAGTTTTTGTAACAAATTGAAATGGACTGTTATAAAAATTATAAAAATAAATTAGTGTTGAAAATCTTCAATGAAGATTTTCAACACTAATTTATTTTTATAATTTTTATAACAGTCCATTTCAATTTGTTACATAAAAATTTTCAACACAAATTTATTTTTATTCCTATCTGTCACATTTCAGGTTTGTATGAAATTGTTTATTCAGCAATAATTCTAATCTTTTCACAGTGTCTTACAAAAACATCTCAATCTTTAACGAATTAGCAATTGAAACCCAATTAAGAGCTCTTTAATACTTTTAATTATGTTAGTATAACCACAATGGATTTTCCAATTCTAGAACAGGTAGAAAGTTTTTGTCATGGTTTCAGTCTTCAAAGGGGCGGTCTCTCAAGACAGGTCTATTATGGCATAAAAATACAAGTTGGTACCAGGTCACAGTGGTCTCCCAAGACAGGTGGTCTCTCAAGACAGGTGGTCTCCCATAGCAGGTCCATTATAGAGTAAAACCAGTTAGTGCCTGGTAGATGTGGTCTCTCAAGACAGGTGGTCTCTCAAGACAGTGGTCTCTCAAGACAGGTTTTACTGTACTTATTCAACTCAACAAAATAAAAAAGTAAACGTTTTGAACTTGTCACATTCAGTAACAATATAGACATTTCAGTTTGAAATAAAAATGGCGTACTCACTCATCCAGACCTTGACATTCTGCCCCAACAGTTCACCTTTCTCATTGTATAAACAGAAACCATAAGATAAAGCAAATGTATAAAACAAAATAACAGTATTTACAGAGTTATATGTTGGTTCAAACCTTAACGCAAGTAAGTGACCTTAGTTACTTGAACTGTTGTGGAGAAGATTTCACCCACGTCCACAATATTGAAAATCCTGACGTGGCATTGCCGTTTACAAGTTTAATAGATTAGTAAAAGCACTAGTCGTCTTTTTAGTGGTTGCCAGTGGTTCCTTAGATTTTAGCCAAAAATTGTAAAAAATTATTCGCCATAACCAGTAATGTAGAACCCCCCCCCTCCCCCACCCCAAAAAAATAAAATAAATACAAAAAAGTAAAATAAATAAAAATAAGAAATTACCACACTCTCCTCGATGCTACTTCTCTGTTAAATGATTGCAGAATTAAGTTATTTACATTCATGATTGCCAAGTGATTCTGCTGGAATATTAATTTGAAGTTAACGTGTCCAAAACAATAAGCTGCTGAGAGTCCAAGAACAAAAGAAAGCTTTAAATAATAACAAGTAGCTGTTTGATTATGTCACTGGTTGCTAATACCCCTGTCATAACTGTCTTATTAAAAGATTATTGCCACTGGTTTTAATTACTGAACAAACTATTGTAATCATCATCACATGTGCAAGTGTGTCAAATTTGTTACATTCTTGTTTGCACGACTTTATTGTAATGTTAATAATTTCATTAATTTGTCTTCAATGCGTCTAATGTGAGATGATGGGCGGCGTAGGTTAAAAACGACACCTACACTCAGCGTGGAGTTTCCCCTTGCACAGTTTCAGGTTCTGAAGTCTCTTCACTAACTTTTTTATTTCTTTGGTGCAGTTTCACACTGAACTTGATCTATTATCTGGGTGGAATTTACACTTAGTGGGTGTTTTCAAATCTGTCCAAAATCATTGTACTTTGCAGAGTTTGTACCAGGTTACTGGACAACCACCGGCAAAAAATAGGTTGTCCACGCATATAAGATGATGTTTGATTCAATTTAATGGAAGGGTCGGTCTGCATAGGACCGAAAAGTACTTGCACTGACAGAAAAATGCCTGGATTCTCGTACACGTGACGTGTTGACATTTGTGAAACACTTCGCTCTCATGAAAAAATACCGGCTACTCATTGTTACTGCTGAATAAAAAGTCTAAACTTCCTTACTTCCTTGTTGTCCCAGTTTATTAACAGCTCATGACAACTGAATAACAGCCTCTGGCTTATTAATGACTCTTGAATTCACCTCAGGACTGTAATAAACCCTAGGGCTGTTATTCATTCCTCTCGAGCTGTTAATTGGCTGAGTGCTAGAAGCCACTATCAGGGCTTTCAAAAAATGAGGGTACCAGAGCAAAAGCCTATGTTTTCTTTGCTCGTGTTTCATATTCAGTCAAACGCAAATAATATTTTGTTTATATAAATTTGTTCTATTACAAATTATTGGAGAGTGCCCACAGCAGATGTTTAAACCCAAAGGTGAAGAGTCTGTTTGTTTTGCTTGAAGCTGTATTGATCAAACAGATCGATAAAAAAAATTAAAACAATCTTTTGGGAACCAGTCTAAATTCATTATCTTTTCTGTTGGGCGTGTTTGTTGAAATTCGTATCGCTGTTTCTCTTCGGTTGGAGTACATTCACGCCTAACCATTTGGTGGCTATTACTGGTTGTAAAAATATAAGTACAAATTTGGGCAGCTTTGCAAAAAAACTGGGAGAAACTTTTTTAAAACAAGTTCGAAGCATGTCAGGATGTCCGAAGATTTACCGAAATAAAGTTGACCAATTTAGATATATGGGGATGTGCAGACAAGACAGCCATGGAACTGGGTTAATGTTGTGGTTGAAAATTATTGTTTTTTAAATGTTATCTTATTTTTGGTTAACTAATTTTTTTGTGAACGGACTTTATTTTGCTTTGGACGTTTTTATTTTTATCTACGTGACAGACAATCGATAATTGTATAACGAAATTTGGAAAACTTGGAAATTTGGAAACTTTTTGAAGTGTAAGTAATGACTCGACGGGAAAAGAGCAAGTATAAACGGAGCTCGGAAAAAAGTTCCTACTTGTACATCACCGGATGAATACAGAAACATTGAAGTCATACAGTTAAAACTAGAAGTCCTGTCATGAAATGCGCACAAATAGCATGTTGATATGCGCGTTAATGTGCGCGTTATGGCCATAGTAAAACTATGAAATTCTGAACATATCGCCTGTGCACAAACAATGTTTCAGCCAATGGACCTCCGGGTAACCCGGAGGTCCATTGGCAGAAACATTGCATGTGTTTGCTATGAGTAACCAGGAGAACCTGCCGTGCTTTGGATGCCATTCGATATGGCAACTGTGCGCAATTCCAACGCGCAATTAAGCCTAGATAAGTGCACTATTCGTGACAGGACTTCTAGTTTTAACTGTAGCAACAATTACGTTAAATACAAAGGTTTAAAGGTTAATGTGCGGGTAATAAAAAGACTTTTCAAAGGCTTGTCATGTAATAAATTTTTCATCTTATCAAAAGATACGACAGTAATGAGAAGGACCACCAAGATCGGACTAAATAAATCTAAACTAGAATATCATTCCCAATAAAAAATCAGAACCTGTTCACTACAAACATTAACTCTTTACATGTTGCTGGCACATATTCCTGCCCAGTGCAGGAAATCTCTTGCCCCTAAAATAATAAAATTTGAGCACAATTAACAAAATTTTCCCCTGCAAGTTGTATCGACTTTTTGACCAGTGATTTCTCACTTCAAATTTTCATGTATTGTTTATAAAATCTAGTCATGGCTGCTTCACAACAGCCATGACTGGATTTGATGAAAAATATTTTTAAAATACTCAGTAGGTTAAGAGTTAATCAAGCATGGCAGTGATCCACTTCCCAGGGTTTCCTCGGGGTCATTCCTCATACAGTAGACTTCTAAGAAAGTAAAGATATTTGGAAGGACAACACTGAAAACTGGAGAACTTCTCAAACATTTTTTTAGTTTAAAACTTCAAAAGACAACGGTAAATTCCTGAGAATACCAAAGCTGTTCTGAGAAGCAGTAGGAGTGAGGGAAAAATGAAGGTGTGTTACAATAAGGGGCCTTCCTGAATACCACAAAAGAAAGTTGTGAAATAATGTGCAATCCCAACACAAATTTTTGACAATATGTAGCAAATAAGGTGAAAAAATATTCCAAATGGAGAAAATAAACACATTGAGTGCAATTATGAAATGACAAATACATATATATTTAGGATTTCTTTTGCATAACATGAACATAAAAATCATAGACATGTAAATGGGGTACCATTATGTGATGAGCATATTTAACATGATGTGTACTACATTTATATACATGGTTTACTTACAGAAAGTCATTCCTGAAATACACGCAATTTCAAATTAATAAACTGGTCACGGCACATGAACTCTGAATGTTTACCCAGTATGTTTCTTCTTTAAACTTCTACCTACAGTGTGGCTGCCGTGGATTGGTCACTTTTCACAGATGGGCAATATTTCCACAGACGCAATAAAATTTGATTCCAAATACTAATTATAGGAATAATCATCAAAAAATTAAATAATGAAGCACCGGGTTCAACCCAGTGCTTCATTAATTAAAATTTTGCTAATGATCATTTTCATTACCTGGTAAACGCATGCACTGACACCACTGCCCACATGTGGATTACGACCAGTCTACGACGACTCCACTGTAACAGAACAGTCATATCCGGTCAACAGCATTCACAAAACTCCTCCAAAACATCACCTAAGATAAGAACATAGCTTATGACCCCTTACTGAGCTTGTTCCAATGAGGGGGTCTAAAGCTATGTATGTATATTAAAAACTTAACTTATTTAAAAAATTTGTTTTCTTCTATTGACTGTGCAAGGAAAAGGGTAAAACGAAATGGAATATTGCTTAAAAAGTAATAAAAAAAATATACATGTATGGTTTCGTGTGAAGACAGTCAACGATAACCAAATGTCCAGACAAGGCAGGAATTCTCCTGCCCTCTTTGGGAAATGGTTTTGGACCTATTCCTTTAGGACAATTCACATCATGAATTGAAAGTATAAAAAGTATTACCTTTGAACTAAACTGAGGACATTAATACAGAAGCCATTACGCTAGGTTGGCAATCACTGGTTTTTTGAGGGCTTATGAATGCCTAGTTCAGGACGCCAAATGTGAATTAACTTTTTGTTTTGAGGGGAGACTGAGATTGAGAAATTTGGGGTTGAGAATTGGGAAAAATCATACCCCAATATGATCGGAAAAAGGTCCCACCATCTGCCTGTTGTAAATACCCAAAAGAATCCCTGAAAGAACAAACGTTTTATGATTCTATAATTTTACAGTTA
Organism: Pictodentalium vernedei; assembly: GCA_031216915.1. Taxonomy (NCBI): domain Eukaryota; kingdom Metazoa; phylum Mollusca; class Scaphopoda; order Dentaliida; family Dentaliidae; genus Pictodentalium; species Pictodentalium vernedei. The sequence goes on along the minus strand of CM062290.1, from coordinate 426,748,335 downwards.
CAACTAAAAATCCTGTCCTGAAATGCGCACATATAGCACGTTGATCTGCGCGTTAATCTACATGTTATGACCATAGTAAGGCTATCAAATTGTGTACATGCGGCCTGTGCACAAGCAATGTTTCAGCCAATGGATCTCCGGGTAACCCGGAGGTCCACTTGCGGAAACATTGCCTGTGTTCGCTATGAGTAACCAGGAGAACCTGCCGTGCTTTGGATGCCATTCGATATGGCAAATGCGCGCAATACCTACGCGCAATTAAGCCTAGATAAGTGCACATATCGTGACAGGACTTCTAGTTTTAACTGTACACAGACTTGAAACCCTTAGCAAAAAAGTAATTCATTTGAAAAAAACTATCTGACAGGAAACACCTCCCCACCCTCACACACACTCAACACAATGAATCCAGCAAACTATCTTCCTCAAAACAGAATTATTAAGCTTTCATTTTCTGGTCTATCTAATTAGCTCGAGCTAGATAATTGGAGATAAATGGAAAGATTATCCATTCACTGAATTACTGTTATTTTCAAGTTTATCAATTCAATGTAAATGTTTCAATTGTTGAATTTGAAGCCCTCCTGTGAGTTGTGTTAAAAACGCTGAAAATACAAACTTGAGCTTTGGTATGTCATTCAGTTATTCTTCGGTATTTACTACAATTAACTCTGGATTCTATGCGAACAAAAAATTTCAGATTAACAGAACTCGTGTTGGTACTCTCCAATAAATTGTAAGAATATGGTTTGCAAAACAAAAGACATGATACACTATGGTAAAAACTGTTAGGCAAATGTGATAGCTTTAGGCCTAAAAAAAAATTAATATCTATTCCCACATGGTCCTTTTGGCTGCTATATGCTCTCTTTTATAACCAATGCAAACTTCAAAAAATACAAATTAAATTGTTTATGTCTGATATTTTAGCCAAGTTAATAAAATTGATAAATTTATCCCTTGAATGCAACAAGGCTTTGCAATGCTTTAGCGTTGCAAAGCCTTCTTGCACTCAAGGGACAAAATACACCACCACCCATGCTGTTCTGGACTGTAGATTATGAGGCCAAAGACATAAAACAACGAAGAACATGAACTTTTGATGGCAAAGAAATAATTACAAAAAAATTAAAAACCGCCCGCTCACATGCAATTTTACAAAATATGGCCTGAGAAACAGAAAATCTACTTTATGAGGCCTTAACTGATAATTCTGAATTAATCTCGCAAAGAATCAGTTAACCTTGTTCACACTAATGTTGAAATTCCAAGCTGCAAATTTTTCTTAGAATTCAACCAGGAATTTAACCAAGTCAATCATGTTTGACAGAGCTTAAACTTTCAGGTAAATATTTTGGTATTTTGACATCAGTGTGCAGCAAGTTAAAAGCTTATTTTATATTTCAGGTCTTGGTTGCCTTCAATGAAGAATTTCATACCTCTTATTTTAAATCTTAAAGTGGGTTCAGGACAAGCAGAGAACAAAATCTCGAATTTTGAGAAAACCTATTTACCGTTCATCTGGATATAATAAAGAGGACCGATTACAGTACAGCCATCATGGAAGGACCAAAATCTATGGATGGGCATTTTTCCACGCATATAATTCAGAGATGATCATCTAAACCACCTAGCGAAATTTCCACCAACGAAGCCCCGGAGTAATCCTGGTGCTTTATTGTGGAAATTTTGCTAGGAGTCACCGTAGATCATGGTCATCTCTGAATTAAATGTGTGAAAAAAATGACAACCTGTGGATTTTCACCTGTCCACGATGGCCCTACTGTATGACAGTTCATAGATTTCAAAAGCAACTGCAGCAAGCACAGGGGGTGTCAGCTGTCTCAGGGACTTTGATTGAAGAGAGGGGTCTTCCCACAGGAACGTTTAAAAACATTTTAAAACAGTGCTATCAAATAAGGTGATAAGACACAACGTTTTGATGAAAACCGTTTGTAGTTCCAAACGAACAACTTTTAAGTTATCTGTTTTTTTCATTTAGATAACCACCAGAGGAATGACAAAATCGTTCTCAAATTTTATGGCCTGACAAGGCACAAAACTTATGAGGAAAACAAAATTAGTGCCATTGGTAACATTTAAATAACACAGTTTGTCTGAATTAGCAGAGTGGTTTTCCCTTTTGCTTCACTCTTTTGCTATCAGGAACCACTTCTTTTTTCTGCACCAGGGAAATTTGTTTGTGCTGGCCATTGCCGAAAATTGTCCAAAGTACAGTGGAGCCCACTTAATTGGATATCTCTTAACTGAATAACCTTGCTGAATATAATCTCCCAACACAAAACCATTTACCATACCTCCAGTACAAATTTGACCTGTTAATTGAATATAGGTTATAGAGTAAACTCCGGTTAATTGAATAAAAGATCTTGTAACCTGTCGAGAAATTACCCTCACTCTCCCCAGTTGACCTATTTGGCCGTAGTACATCCAATACAAGCATTTAATCTATTATATCTTGTTTGACAGAGCTCATGGAGCTCTGTCAAACAAGATATAATAGAATAAATGCTAAGTTTATCTCTAGAATACAGGAAAATGTTAAATGAATACTCCTGTTAATTGAATAATTTTCATTGGCAAAGTGGCAATTCAATTAACAGGGTTCCACAGTACTAAAGGTAAATTGGGAGTGTGGTGGCTCAGTGGTTTCAGCATTGGATTTCAAACCAAAAGGTCTTCAGTTTGATCCCAGCCTGGGGTAACTGCCTTGTGTCCTTACAGTTAAAATTAGAAGTCCTGTTATGAAATGCGCACAAATAGCACGCCGATCTGCGCATTAATCTACGCGTTATGACCCTAGTAAGGCTATCAAAATTCTGTACATACGGCCTGTGCACAAGCAATGTTTCAGCCAATGGACCTCCGAGTAACCCGGAGGTCCATTGGCAGAAACATTGCCTGTGTTTGCTATGAGTAACTAGGAGAACCTGCCATGCTTTAGATGCCATTCGGTATGGCAATTGCGCGCAATTCATATGCGCAATTAAGCCTTGATAAGTGCACAGTTCATGACAGGACTTCTAGTTTTAACTGTAGGTAAGGCACTTGATCTCACATTGGGGGTATGGTGGCACTGTGTACTAAGGCTCACTGCATGTCTATGGTGCACTTGTCTTCAATCAATGCAAACCTTGCGTGTGCAGAGTTCATATGTTGGGGGAGTCTAACAGTAGCTCGCCACTGCCTGGCAGTTCGCTTTGGGTACACCAGCCTCCTCTACCCATAAAACTGCCCAACACAAAGTGACTCTGCCTGTCAAAAGTGTTGTTAAAAATAAGTAACTTACTGTGCTTTCAATCTCACTGACATATCTTCCTTTCTATATGACTGACTACCACTGAAAGAAGACATTCTTCTTCTCTAAATCTGCAACAAAAAAAGGAAGAGATACAGGCAAGTCCATTTGAAAAATCATGGAGGGCAGTTTTTCTCTCTCATTAAACTGAGTTCAGGCAAGCTGTGCCCTCCTCAATTCAGTTTCACCTTCAAATGATTATATACCCTTCCTTTTCAATAGGAACAGCATGCCAATCATATTCCGATGTTTTAGACTTGAATTTGAAATATTTTGAACCATTAACCCTTTAACTAACAAATCTGCCACATCCACTTGCAAAATTTGCAATACAGTAGAACCTGTCTTGAGAGACCGCCCTCTGGGCCCCACAAAAGTGGTCTCTCAAGACAGGTGGTCTCTCATAACAGGTTTCAGATTTTCTCAAGTCAGTGAATAACCAACCACAAAATTCAGAAATAGAGAAGAATGGATTTTTGTAATGACTTTGTAGTTGTTCTTTTTTATGAAGTTTTTGTAACAAATTGAAATTGACTGTTATAAAAATAAATTAGTGTTGAAAATCTTCATTGAAGATTTTCAACAGTAATTTATTTTTATAATTTTTATAACAGTCTATTTCAATTTGTTACAAAAAGATTTTCAACACAAATTTATTTTTATTCCTATCTGTCACATTTCAGGTATGTATGAAACTGTTTATTCAGCAATAATCCTAATCTTTTCACAGGGGTCTTATAAGAACATCTCAATCTTTAATGAGTTAGCAATTGAAACCCAATTAAAAGCTTTTAATACTTTTAATTATGTTAGTATAACCAAAATGGATTTTCCAATTCCAGAACAGGTAAAAAGCTTTTGTCATGGTTTCAGTCTTCAAAGGGGCGGTCTCTCAAGACAGGTCCATTATGGCATAAAAATACAAGTTGGGACCAGGTCACAGTGGTCTCTCAAGACAGGTGGTCTCCCATAGCAGGTCCATTATAGAGTAAAACCAATCGGTGCCTGACAGACGTGGTCTCTCAAGACAGGTGGTCTCTCAAGACAGTGGTCTCTCAAGACAGGTTTTACTGTATAAGCAAGTAAAAAAGAAGTATTTTTCCAAAAATGTCACAAAATCATATCATGTAACTCCCCCCATTGGAACAAGTTCGTTCCAACGAGGGAGGGGGTGTCACATGCAAGCCTGAAAATAAGCAGACTGTCATCTGCAAAATGAGGTCTCCAGAGGGTGAATTTACTGATGCACAGCAGGGTAGCATCACTAAATTCACCCTCTGTGAACCTCAATCTGAATCAAGGTTTCAAGCCTAAACAGAAAGAGGAGCCCAGTGGATAAATTGGCTCACTGTATGTGATAACATCAGCAAATTCACCCTCTGGGGACCTCATTCTGCAAATGACAGATTGCTTATAATCAGGCTTGGTCACATGATATGGTTTTGTTGATATTTTTGGAAGAAGTTGGGGGAAAAAAAATTAAAATAATAAATTTTGATATCCTGTGCATTGGGTGATATTAACCCTTTACCCAACGTAATGGCCAAAACCAGCCAGCGCTATTCACAATGAAAGTGTCAATGACACTGTAGCTTAACTTGTGTGTTGTGATTGATGAAAAGGATAATGTTCAATGTTTACGAAAGGATTATGAAATAAGACAAGAATTGTGATAATTGGGAACATGTTCATTTCTGTTCCGTGTATGCTATGTTTATGATAAAAATAATATGAGGTGTACACTGTACTAAAGAGCTGAGGGGTGGGTTAATATGACCTCACAATTAATGTATGTGGCCCTCACAGTTAAAGTATATCAACAAAAGTTACAGTGAAATTATTCCAAAACGAGTCATGCTATCAAGTTACATTAAAATCCCTTCATAAATATGGCCTGTAGACTATGCTAAAGGTTTTCGGGCCCCTGTAGCCATCAGTTTCCCAATTGCAACGTTCTCATCTAGACATTATATGAAGACAACCTACCAAGTTACAATGAAAAATAAATATGACCTGCAGACTGTTCTAAAGGTTTTTGGGCTTTGGGCTCTGGCAGCCATCATGGTTGAATGATCGCAACCAAAAGGGGACATTCTCATCTGGGCATCATCTCGAGTGATCCTAAGAAGTTACAATGAAATCCCATTCATAAATATGACCTGTAGACTGTGCTCAAGGTTTTTGGGCTTCGGGCCCCTGAAGCTGTCACAGTTGACCAATCACGACCAAAAGGGATGTCATCATCTAGGCATTATATGGAGTCAAACTTATGGGTTACAATGAAGTCCTTCCATAAATATGACCAATAGACTATGCTAAAGGTTTTGGGGTTTTGGGTTCGGGCAGCCATCAAGGCTGAATGAGCGCAACCAAAAGGGGACGTTCTCATCTAGACATTATTTAGAGTCATCCTACCAAGGTACAATGAAATCATAAATATCACCTGTAGACTGTGCTAAAGATTTTCGTGCTTTGGGCCCCTGTAGCCAACACAGTTGCCTAATGGTGTCCAAAAGGGGCTGTTCTCATCTAGACATTTCATGAAGTCAACCTACCAAGTTACAATGAAATCCCTTCATAAATATGATCGGAAGACTGTGCTAAAGGTTTTCAGGCTTTAGGCTTGGGCAGCCATCATGGTTGAATGATCGAAACCAAAAGGGGACATTCTCATCTGGACATCATCTGGAGTGATCCTATGAAGTTACAATGAAATCCCTTCATAAATATGACCTGTAGACTGTGCTCAAGATTTTCGAGCTTCAGACACCTGTAGCCACCACAGTTGACCAACCACGACCAAAAAGGGATGTCATCATCTAGGCATCATATGGAGTCAACCTAACAAGTTACAATGAAATCCTTCAATAAATACGACCTCAGACATGCTAAAGGTTTTTGGGTTAGGGCAGCCATCAAGGCTGAATGATCGTGACCAAAAGGGAATGCTCTCATATGGACACTATTTGGAGTCATCCTACCAAGCTACAATGAAATCCTTCATAATTATGACCTGCAGACTGTTCTAAAGGTTTTCTGGCTTTGGGTCCCTGAAGCCGTCACAGTTGCCCAATCGTGTCCAAAAGGGGACGTTCTCATCTAGACATTATATGAAGTCAACCTACCAAGTTACAATGAAATCCCTTCATAAATATGACCTGTAGACTGTGCTAAAGGTTTTCAGGCTTTGGGCTCAGGCAGCCATCATGGTTGAATGATCGCAACCAAAGGGGACAACTCATCTGGGCATCATCTGGAGTGATCCTAAGAAGTTACAATGAAATCCCTTCATAAATATGACCTGTAGTCTGTGCTCAAGGTTTTCGGGCTTCAGGCACCTGTAGCCATCACATTTGATCAATCATGACCAAAAGAGGATGTCATCATCTAGGCATTATATGGAGTCAGCCTAACAGGTTACAATGAAATCCTTTTATAAATATAAACTTTTGCCTATGCTAAAGGTTTTTGGGCTCGGGCACCCATCAAGGCTGAATGATCACAACCAAAACGGGACGTTCTCATCTAGACATTATTTGGAGTCATCCTACCAAGTTACAATGAAATCCCTTCATAAATATGACCTGTAGACTGTGCTAAAGGTTTTCAGGCTTCGGGCACCTTTGGCTGTCACAGTTGCCTAATCATGTCCAAAAGGGGACGTTCTCATCTAGACATTATATGAAGTTAACCTACCAAGTTACAATGAAATCCCTTCATAAATATGACCTGTAGACTGTGCTAAAGGTTTTTCGGGCTTCGGGCTCGGGCAGCCATCATGGCTGAATGATTGCAACCATAGGGGACAATCTCATCTGGGCATCATCTGGAGTGATCCTGCGAAGTTACAATGCAATCCCTTCATAAATATGACCTGCAGACTGTGCTCAAGGTTTTCGGGGTTCGGGCACTTGTAGCCATCACAACAGATCAATCACGACCAAAAGGGGATGTCATCATCTAGGCATTATATGGAGTCAACCTAACAGGTCATGATATGACCTTTTGCCTATGCTAAAGGTTTTTCGGCTCAGGCACCCGTCAAGGCTGCATGATCGTGATCAAAATGGGACGTTCTCGTCTAGACATTATATGAAGTCAACCTACCAAGTTACAATGAAATCCCTTCATAAACATGACCTGTAGACTGTGCTAAAGGTTTTTCGGGCTTCAGGCTCGGGCAGCCATCATGGCTGAATGATCGCATCCATCGGGGACAATCTCATCTGGGCATCATCTGGAGTGATCCTAAGAAGTTACAATGAAATCCCTTCATAAATATGACTTCTAGACTGTGCTAAAGGTTTTCGGGCTTCGGGCCCCTGTAGCCGTCACAGTTGCCCAATCACATCCAAAAGGGGATTTTCTCATCTAGACATTGCATGAAGTCAATCCACCAAGTTACAATGAAATTCCTCAATAAATATGACCTGTAGACTGTGCTAAAGGTTTTCGAGTTTTGGGCTCGGGCAGTCATCACGGTTGGCAGATCATGCCCAAATGGGGAAATTCTCACCTAGACATCATAAGGAGTCATCCTACCAAGTTACAATGAAATCCCTCCACATTAAACATGACCTGCAGACTGTGCTAAAAGTTTTTGGATTTCGAGCTTGGGCAGCCATTACGGTTGATAGATCACGCTCAAAAGGGGACGTTCTCATCTAGGCATTATACAGAGGCATCCTACCAGGTTACAATGAAATCCCTTCATAAATACAGCCTGTAGACTGTGCTAATGGTTTTTGGGTTTTGGGCTCGGGCAGCCATACCAGTTGCCCGATCGCGACCAAAAGGGGACGTTCTCATCTAGACATGACCCCAAACCTGCATATGAAATTTTGTGACGATCAGACAAGAACTGCGGGGTGTAGCCTGTGCTAAAGGAAAATGTGAACAGACATCACAGACTAACAGACTTCCGCACGCGTGGTGGCAATAGCTTATCTTGACTATGTCAAGTTAAGCTAAAAATCACCAATTAATTTTCATTATTTTTTCATTTTTTGTCTCAAAAACATAGGCTGTCGAGCTCATTCCAATGAGGGATCATAACCTATGTTTTTGGGACAAAAAATTAAATGAAAGTGTCAATGACACTGTAGCTCAACTTGTTAAGACATGTACATGTATAATTTGTGACACGGCAATGACAAACATCTAGGTAATGACCTGACAACAAAGGTACATATAAAGTATTGTAACAGTCTGTACATAAATACCGACCATAGCCTGTAACAAATGTATATAAAGTATTGTAAAGGTGGGTGACAGTCAGATGCTAAACTATAAAAGAAATCTTTGAGTCCCAGAGTGGGTCTGACTGAACCCCAAAATATTTGTTCTCATAGCACAGTGATAACAAAGGCACCCCAAAACACACTCATTCCTGTCCCAAGGTGACAACAAAGGTACCCAAGAAGTTTCTTGAAAATCGGTTCATAAATACAGCCTCTAGCCTGAGTTCTGTACCAAAAACTGATTGTACCTAGTTTTGGTACAAAATGGCTGCTGGCAGCCATCTTCAATTTCAGACCGGCCCCCAAAACACTCATTCTCATCCTAAGGTGATAACAAAGGTACCCAAGAAGTTTCGTGAAGATCAGTTCATAAATACAGCCCCTAGCCCGAGCCGTATTGACATGTGTACTTACTTTGTAAGTAGCACTGAAAAAATCAAAGTTCATCTAATTTGCAAATTTCTGCCCAAGAAACTAGATCAAGTTATTTGTGTGCAAAACACACAATGGGTGTATCCCCGCATTTCCTTAGCATAGTTTTATCGTTTTGAATTAATACCCAAGGAGCCTTTCAAAGAAAACTATTTTCCAGTGATAAAAGTGGTTCCACTGGAACTACATGGGGCCAAATCAAAATTCCGAAACCTTCATGCACATCAGGAGATGCTACCTGAACACTTTAGCATAGTTTAAACATTTCGAATTAAATACCCTAGGGGCCTTGTATAGAAAACTGATTTTCCAAAGATAAAAGTGGTTCCACTGGAACCACCTGGGGCCAAATCAATATTTCGAAACCTTCATGCACATCTACAGATGTTACCTGAACACATTAGCATTGATTAAGCATTTTGAATTAAATACCCTAGGAGCCTTTCGATCAAAACTGATTTTCTAACGATAAAAGTCGTTCCACTGCAACCATCTGCGGCCAAATCAAAATTCCAAAACCTTCACGAACATCTAGAGTTGCTACCTGAACACACTAGCATAGTTTAAACGTTTCGAATTAAACATCCTAGGAGCCTTTCGATGAAAACTGATTTTCTAACGATAAAAGTGGCTCCACTGGAATCACCTGGAGCCAAATCAAAATTTCAAAACCTTAAAGCACATCTAGAGATGTTACCTGAACACATTAGCATTGTTTAAGCGTTTCGAATTAAATACCCCAAGAGCCTTTCGATGAAAACTGATTTTCTAACGATAAAAGTGGTTCCACTGAAACCACCTGAGGCAAAATCAAAATTCCGAAATCTTCATGCACATCTAGAGATGTTACCTGAACACATTAGCATAGTTTAAACGTTTCGAATTAAATACCCTAAGAGCCTTTCGATGAAAACTGATTTTCTAACGATAAAAGTGGTTCCACTGAAACCACCTGACGCAAAATCAAAATTCCGAAACCTTCATGCACATCTAGAGATGTTACCTGAACACATTAGCATAGTTTTAGCATTTCGAATTAAATACCCGAGGAGCCTTTCGATAAAAACTGATTTTCAAAATTCCGAAACCTTCATGCACATCTAGAGTTGCTACCTGAACACATTAGCAGAGTTTAAACGTTTCGAATTGAATACCCTAAGAGCCTTTCAGGGTGTGACGTATGGATGGATGGAGATCACGACTATATCCCTGCATTTTTGAAAATGCGGGGATAAAAAACCCGTATTATATATGATATATTCTATGTTACTAATTCGAATCAGAACTTTCATACAGAAGCTTTGTACAAAAAACTGATTGCACTAAGGTACAAAATGGCTGCTGGTGGCCATATTGAATTTCAGACCGCACCCAAAAACACTTGTTCTCGTCCCACGGTGATAACAAAGATATCCAAAAAGTTTCGTAAGGATCCGTTCATAAATACAGCCTCTAGCCCGAGCTGTATTGGCATTTGCAGTTACAGTGCTGAAAGTAACACTGAATAGATCAAAGTTAGTCTAAATGGCATAATTTATGCACAAGAAAAAAACCCATATTATATGTGATGTATCCCATGGTACTAAACATTCACACAAAAAACTTGATCGAGTTATTTATGTGCTTTGCACACAATGGTGCATCCCAGCATTTCCTTAGCAACACCTTAGCATAGTTTTAACGTTTCGAATTAATACCCAAGGAGCCTTTCGATGAAAACTGATTTTCTAACGATAAAAGTGATTCCACTGGAACCACATGGGGTCAAATCAAAATTCCAAAATCTTCATGCACATCTAGAGTTGCTACCTGAACACATTAGCATAATTTAAATGTTTCAAATTAAATACCCTAGGACCCTTTCGATGAAAACTGATTTTCCAACGATAAAAGTGGCTCCACTGGAACCACCTGGGGCCAAATCAAAATTCCGAAACCTTCAAGCACATCTAGTGATGCTACCTGAACACTTTAGCATAGTTTAAACGTTTCGAATTAAATACCCTAGGAGCCTTTTCGAAGAAAACTGATTTTCCAATGATAAAAGTGGTTCCACTGGAACCACCTGGGGCCAAATCAAAATTTCGAAACCTTCATGCACATCTAGAGATGTTACCTGAACACATTAGCATAGTTTAAACCTTTCGAATTAAATACCCTTGGAGCCTCTCGAAGAAAACTGATTTTCTAACAATAAAAGTGGTTCCACTGGAACCACCTGGGGCCAAATCAAAATTCCGAAACCTTCATGCACATCTAGAGATGTTACCTGAACACATTAGCATAGTTTAAACGTTTCGAATTAAATACCCTATGAGCCTTTCAATGAAAGTTAAAAAATTTATAGTAATTTATATATTTTTTATACTTACCAATGACCCAGACATAGCTGGTGCTAACTCTTAAAATATAGGGCCAAACACAAATTTTGCCCCCCAATCCCCAAAATTTGCATCTAAAACCAAAGAAAACATGTCCTGAATCGCCCTCCACACTTCACCTCTACTGCGCATGCGCAGTGTCAAAGACGTCCCGAAATTGGCACCAATAATCATTCTTATAACCAGTGCAGGGTAAGCGCTATGTACTCAGCGGGGAGGTATGAGTTCCCAACTCCTGGGAGGGCCATCCCCGTCTGGGTCATTGGTAAGTATAAAAAATATATAAATTACTATAAATTTTTTAACATTTTTATACTGTACCAATGACCCAGACATAGCTGAATAGTAAAAAGGCTGGAGGGCCTAGGACATAGAGCAAGTTGGAATACGCTCAATTATATAAAATAGAGTCATCCCCTCTAGGGAAAAAGGAGTATTAGGCCTTACATGTATCTTTCTTATTTATGATAAATTAGAAAGATACAACACCTTCCAAAATTGAGCATCATAACATCCATGAACTCTATTAATATCTAGTATAATCCTTATACTAATAATTTTTAAAGTAAGCCAATAAATAAAGTAAGTCTAGAGAATAGAGACTCTTTATACTCCTTAAAAGTGTCTGAGGATTGTATAATAACGTCCGTTTGACACGTGATATATTCAAAAGCTATACTTTAAAAACTATGACCTGAATGAATTTTTAAAACATAAACTTCTCACTAAAAAGCCATCCCAGTAACAGCTCAGAATTACTAACTCCGGAGGAGGTATCCCCTTGTTTTCATAGTAAAACAGGTGACCCAAGGGAACACCCTCCCCCCCCCCCCCCCCCTTCTTCTTGCCCTGGGTCAAATAGCCCAGAGCGAAGAGGGCAGCAGAACGGAGTCACTGCCGGAACAGAAAGCTTACCTAGCAATAGTAGCAACTGTTAAGAGAATGACATACTGAGCAGTAGATAATAGACCTAACAATAGAGGCCTCCAGAAGTGGACTCGATATTTCTGAGATAAAAATTCATGAATGTGGATGGCTGAGCGCAATGAGCAGCCTTCAAAATCTATAATAGCGACACTATTAATGCAAGCCCAAGATGTAGAAAGAGCTCTTACTTCATGAGCCGAAATCTCAAGCACAAACTGCTGAGTCAATGATATACCATAAGCAGTACCGATAGTTAATTGAATCCATAGCAATAGAATGGAGCGTAATGTCCTTCTATTAGGCATCAAAGACAGAAGAAGCTTACGTCCGTAGTAATAAACAGATATCTGTTTATAAATACGTAAACTCTAACCGGACAGAGTAAAGGCCTATGCCCGTACGAAGACAGAAGGACCTTAATAACAATAGGTTCCGGATATTTATTAGGAGCCTGACTCTTAACCAAAAATCCAACCTAAATAGTAAAGGAAGTAGTGATTCCGAAACTACGAAAGTGAGAATCGTCCACCGATAGTGCATGAAGCTCACTGACTCCTCATTAAAAGAGAAGACTAACAGAATTACTGTCTAAAAGGTCAGAATTTGAAAACTACTGTTTCCAGAGGCTCAAATGATTACTTAGCTAAATAAGAACCGAAGTTAAATTCCATATAGGAATTTAATCTAATGATTCTAGGTCTATTTATCGAAAAGTTACTAACTGACTTAGATAAAGAGACAAAAGACTCAATTGTAAACTATCATAGAGTGCATAGGTATGAGATAACATAGACCTATAACCTTAATAGTAACAGGCTGCAGTAGATCTTGTCAAACAAGTATACAAGAAAGTAGCAATGACTAGTATGGAGGGATCAAAAATATCAACATAGTGATCCCTACACCAACGACGGAAGAGCCTCCACTTTAGCCGCATAGTATAGCGAAGAAGAGGTTCTCCTACAGAAAGAAATCGCATCCAAAGCTCGTCCTGTACAATGCTTGCCATGCAAGAAGGACCACACAACGGAATACGTGAAGGTTGAGACCTTGCGGGTTGTGATGAAGATGACATGATTTTTCCCAGCGAAAGAAGATCCTCTCATGGAGGAAGTTTTCGCGTTAAGTCCCACAGTAGACATCTGAGTAAATTTACCCACGGTCTCTGTGAAGAGAGAGATGCTATCAACGGAATTGTATTGTGGATGTTTATCTTAGCAATACTTGCTGCAACAACAGCGCAGGAGGATACGCATATCCTATCATTCCGTCCTATTAGATCAATAGAACATTAACAACATAAGCTCAGAGATCCGGACATGCAAACACATACGTCTGCAATTGATTAGTAAGTTGTGTCGCAAATAAATTATCATTGGGCGCTCCCATTGATAGCAAATCTGATTGAATACTTGTTTGTTGAGAGTCCATTCTGATGGCAACAAGCGACCCTTACGTGAAAGGGAGTCTGCTAATACAATCAGACGACCCGGAATATGACGGACCGAAGCAGAACTTGGTGTACTATAACAAACAGAAGGATTCTTTCCGTTAAATTGAATAACGGAATCGAATGAGTGCCTCCCTGGTTCCGGAGATACGCAACTACTGTCGTATTATCGGACAGGATTTGGACATGCGTTTCTGAATAATGTTCATCCAATGACATAATGCAAGCCTAAATAACATTATTCCGTGGAAGATAAGTGCTTGCCTAGAGACTGCGGAACCCAAAGACCCTGGCACTTCGAATCCGTTGGGATCAATATTGTACCCCAACCTGTTTGACTGGCAACCGTCATAATCATAAAACTCGGATCCGGCAACTGCAGTGGCACTCTCTGAGTCAACCACCGAATGTTTGCCCCAGTCAGAATCTCTTGCTACACGACTCAGAGTTCTTCACCTTACTATCCACGCGCGTGGATGTAGCTAGGGCTGCGTCACGTCTAACCAACTCCAGGTTGCCACTGAAGGGCGGAGTTATACGTGGAAAAACTACTGCCCTTGAAAGAAATCACATTGAGGATCATATCCTGGAATTCTTTCTCTTGAAGACGTAATGATAACGCCTCAGTAAGGTGGACTACGTATGATAAAGCGTCTAAGTTAAGTCAATTAGACATCATTGTCGTTTCCAACATCGTGGTTGGAAAAGACATAGACGGCGAAAAAGATAATTAGCAGTCTTTAACCCCGCCGTCTAGACATATATGAACTCTCGGTATGCCCTGTTCTGCCAAAATAAATATATTCCTAGAAATGATAAAAGGCAGAATAGAGCATTGCGGACAAGAAACTAAACTATCATGCTTGGTAGCAAGCTTATATATATATATAGCGTCGATAAATAATTCAAATGTTCTAATGACATTATTGGACTGTGTCGGTAAGTCAGGAACAATGTCCCTGAACCGATCCAAAATTCCGTGTCCAATGACGCTATTAGTCTCTTATCCAACATCGCAGCAATGTAGTCCGAAGGAACAACCTCTGGAAGATAATGCCGGAAGAAATGAATGGCAGCTTCCGTTGTTCCGAAAGGGAAAGCTCGAAATCGTCCGAATCCCTTTCGCCATCCTGTCGGACCCTATAATCCGAACCTGATGCAACAGCGGAGCGCACCGACCCAGCGCCGTCGGATAAATCCTGATCCAACCGAGAATCTGTCGATTGCTGGGATGCTGCGATAAACTGTGCTAACTTGGATAGCACGTCCGTCACTGAGGCCTGTGGAGAAGCGGTCTTACGATGCATTGCCGCTGGAAGCTCCGTGATCGTTACCCCGTGCATACTTCTATTATGCGAGCGAATGGAGTGTATAGGCCTCGTGTCCCTTGGCTACCGGATGGCGTGACCTGTTCGACGTGGAATCACTGAATGACGAAACTGGCCGGACACTCGAGGTCACGTAGCCAATGTGCGGTCGTGTGCGCTGCTGTGAGGATGAGGAAGCATTATCGACAGTCTCTCGGACTGTCAATATAACGGCGCGTCCCGAGCGGCGGACATATGCTCCGAATGCGAAATATCTGAACCGGTCCCCTATGTTGTTGTACGAGAGAGGGACCTCTCTCGCTCGCAGCCCGGACGGACCTGGACGAGCCAGGAACCAGACTAACAGGCTTCCTCCGATCTGTCCTCAATCCGTCGTCACTGGGTGAGTACTAAAGTTATTATAGTGCTCGCATCACCCAAATCTCCTTCCTAGACCGCAACGGACGAACCCGGCTGCCGAACCATTCGATAAATGGACGCTACACCGGGTGAGCTAGCGAATGTCACTCCGTCGATCCTACTAGGGACCTCTTAGGCGATAGACATATTCCATGAGCACTTATTGCCGCTAGCTCTTTATTAACTGTGACGACAGAGGCACACTTTGAAAGACATCTCCGTAACTTTGCGAACAAGAAACCAGAAATGCTTGGTAATAGCAAGCATATAATAATATATATAGCATCGTTCAATAATTCAAAAGTATGTGTGACATTATTGGACTATGTCGGAACTGAGGGACGATGTCCCTGAACCAAACCAAAAATTTCTAAGTACACCGACGCTATCAGTTTCTTATCCAGCATCGCAGCATTCTGGTCCGACGAAGAACCTGTAGAAGATAAAGTCAGATGACATACACAACAGCATATGTTGTTCCGAAAGGGAAAGCTCGAAATCCTCCGAATCCCTTTCGGCATCCCGTCGGACCGGATGAAATATTTGGACGTCCGTACCTGCTTCCGCGGAGTGTCCCGATCCAGCATCGTCGGATAATACATGATGCGACAGATTCTGTCGTTGCTGGGATGCTGCGATAAGCTGTGCTATTTGGGATAGCACATCCGTCAGCGAGGCCTGTGCAGTAGCGGTCTTACGATGCATTGCCGCCGGAAGCTCCATGTACGTTGACTCCCGCACACTTTCTTATGCGAACGTCCGGAGTCTGCAGGCCTCGTGTCCCTGGCTACCGGATGGTGTGACCTGGTCGCCGATGATTCTTTGATTGGCGAAGCTGACTGGATATCCGAGGTCACGTAGCCAAGAGCGGTCGTGTGCGCTACCATGAGAATGAGGAAGCCTTATTGACAGTCTCTCCGGACTGACTGTATATCGGAGCGTCCCGAGCGGTGGACGTATGCTCCGAATGCGAACATTTTGTACCACAACATCTGGGGCCAGATGTTGTTGTACGAGAGAGGGGCCTCTCTCGCTCGCCGTCCGGATGGACTTGGACGAGCTAGGAACCGGACTAAAAGGCTTCCTCCGTTCTCTCCTCTAATCCGCCGTCACTGGGTGTGCATTTGGTTGATTTATAATGCTCGCATCACCCCAAAACTCCTTCTAGACCACAACGGACGAACCCGGCTGCCGAACCATTCGATGAATGGACGCTACACCGGGCGAGCTAGCGGACGTCAAAGGCCGTCGAACCTACTAGAGTCCTCTTAGGCAATTGACGTATTTACATGAGCACTTTTCCGCTAGCTCTTCATTAATTGTGACGGCGGAGGCACACTTTTGGAAGACATCATGGATACATCACCCTAATCTTGATCGTCTGAAATAGAGATTGATAAAGTAGAGTGACCCTGCGGGGAAAGGACCAGAATGTCCAATTTCCCACTAACATACCGTGACACACGCTTCCCATGTTGTCATCAAAATTATCACATACAGAACAGGAGTTAGTGCGAGTACACTGACTACATATACAATGATTATGAAAGTCAGAGGAAGATTTCCTCTTATTACAATTGATCAATATCCTTTCAATGTGAAAAGAAAACAAAGTCCTAGTACTCGCACCAACCCCTGACAATCAAAATACATAATAATATGATCCATTAACATAGAAAAATAATTGAAATCAAAAAATTTTGAAAAAATATTTTTTCAGAACAGCCCAAGTTTCTGAAAAGTAACGTTGAGCCCCAATGGATCCCAAGCCTAAGTGTGGACAAAAATTCTAAAAATATTTTAAACAATTTATGCAACACTTACGAACAATAATAATGTATCTAGTTATGATTAAATTAAGATCAAGATATTATTTTCAAGAAATCCCCCCTCACACAGAGGGCTGTTGTAAATGTAAACAATAAGTGTAAAAACACTAGAACAAGACTCCAGGCACCCTGGCCCGAAATCAGTTACCAATAATACACTATCTGATGCAAAACAGAGACTTCCAGGGAAGAAACTGCAGAACATCAGATGGTAGATGCAGAACACTACGCCTAACCACCCATAGGTGAAGACGTAAACATGGGGAAAAGAACCGAATTCATTCTGTTATCCAGCTAAAACTCCCAAGAAATTTTAGTAATAAAATTACAGAAAATATGCCAAAAGCATGGGAGAATAGCAAGAGGGGACTTAAAAGAAAGGGAGAGAGGAAAACACTGAACAAGCAGTGTAACTTGATAACAAGAATGACCACAACAGGGTGTTGCCTCGAAAATAGGTAACTTAACATAATTTCATTAAAAAATTTTAAGTTACAGCCCTGATAATTTTCTGTCACTCATTTTTCCTCTCCTCCTTCTATATCCTCCTTAGAATCACCATTTCTCTTATATTTATGTGTCTGGCATCATTTAAACTGAGATTTACAAGCACAAAGATCAGTCCGATGTTAACTGATGAAAGGCCAAACTAAGAAAGATTATTGGCGCCAATTTCGGGACGTCCTTGACACTGCGCATGCGCAGTGGAGGTGAAGTGTGGAGGGCCATTCAGGACATGTTTTCTTTGGTTTTAGATGCAAATTTTGGGGATTGGGGGGCAAAATTTGTGTTTGGCCCTATATTTTAAGAGTTAGCACCAGCTATGTCTGGGTCATTGGTACAGTATAAAAATACTGAATTTCTAACAATAAAGTGGTTCCACTGGAACCACCTGGGACCAAATCAAAATTCCCAAACCTTCATGCACATCTGGAGATGTTACCTGAACACATTAGCATAGTTTAAACATTTCGAATTAAATACCCTAGGAGACTTTCGATGAAAGTTAAAAAATTTATAGTAATTTATATATTTTTTATACTTGCCAATGACCCAGACTGAGCTGGTGCTAACTCTAAAATATTTAGGGCCAAACACAAATTTTACCCCCAATCCCCAAAATTTGCATCTAAAACCCAAAATTACATGTCCTATATGGTCCTCCATACTTTTACTCCACTGCAGATGTGCAGTGTCAAGGAAGTCTCGAAATTAGTGCAATTATCATTCTTACAACCAGTGCCTGGTAAGCGTTACCGAGAGGTATGAGTTCCCAACTCATGGGAGGGCCATCCCCGTCTGGGTCATTGGTAAGTATAAAAAATATATAAATTTCTATAAATTTTTTAACATTTTTATACTGTACCAATGATCCAGACTTAGCTGAATAGTAAAAAGGTTGGAGGGCCTTGGACATAAAGAAAATCCAATAGACTCAACTACATGTACAGAATTATCCCCTCGAGGAGAAAGGAGAAATAGACTTTACATGTATCATTCTATTTGCATCAAAACGAGAAAGACACAACACCATTCTGTACTTGAGCACACTAACATCAATGATCGCTATTAACCTTCAGTATAACCCGTTATGCTAATTATTTTTAAAGGAAAGCCAATAAATAAAGGAAGTCCAGAGAAATGAGACTCTTTATACTCATTAAAAGTGTACGAGGATTGTATATTAATGCCCATATGACACGTGACATATACAAATGTTTCACACTGAGCTACACTTTAAAAATATTACATGGATGAGTAAACATTAGCTTTACACTTTAAAATCATCCCGGTACCGACTGGAATTACTAACTCCAGGGGAGGTATTTCTTTGCTTATCACTATAAAGCAGGTGATCTAAGGGAACCCCCCCCCCCCCTCCTTCCCCTTGTCCTGGATCAAATACTCCAGAGCGAAGAGGGCAGCAGGACAGAGTCACTGCCGGAACCGAAAGCCTACATAACTATAGTTGAAACTGTTTAGTGGACGATATTCTGAGCAACAGATAACGGACCTAAACAATGCAGATCTCCAGAAATGGACTCAATATTTCTAAGGTACAAATTCGTGAAAGTGGAAGGCTGAAACCAATATGCAGCCCTCATTAGATCTGTAACAGCAACACTATTAGCATAAGCCCATGATGTAGAAAGAACTCTTACTTCATGAGATGAAATCTTAAGCACAGACTGCTGAGTTGAAGATATTATCATAAGCAGTACTGATAGTTAATTGAATCCATCTAGCCATAGAATGGACCGAAATGTGGAGGAAGCTTTCACGGCATGTCCCACAACAGACACCTGAGTAGATTAATCCACGGTCTTTGTGGAGATAGAGATGCTACCAACAGAATTTTGCATTGAGATTATTTAACTTGAGCAATATCTGCTGAATCAACGGTGCTGGAGGATACGCATATCCTATTATTCCGTCTCGTGAGATCGATAGAGTGTCTACTGCAACCGCTCGAGGATCCGAACATGGTGACATATACGTCTGCAACTGATTGTTGAGATGTGTCGCAAATAAGACCATCATTGGCCGCTCTCATTGGTAGCAAATCTGATTGAATACTCGTTTGTTGAAAGTCCATTCTGACGGCAACAAGTGACCCCTCCATGAAAGGGAGTCCGTTAACACGTTCAGATGACCCGGAATATGACGGACCAATAGGAGAACTTGATGTTCTAGTACAAACAGAAGGATTCATTCCGTTAAGTTGAATAACAGAATGGAATGAGTGCCTCCCTGATTCCGAAAATATGCTGATACCGTTGAATTGTCGGACAGAATTTGCATGTGAGCATTCTGAATAACGTTCATCCAATGATGTAGCGCAAGCCAAAATGACATCAATTCTTGATGTTTCTGTGCTTGATTAGGAACTATGGATCCCAAAGACCCTGGCACTTCAAATCCGTTGGGCTCAATGTTGCGTCCCAACCTGTTTGACTGGAATCCGTCAAAACTGTAAAACTCGGATCCGGCAATTGCAGTGGAACTCCCCGCGTTAACCACTGAATATCTGTCCACGTCTGAATCTCTTATACACTTGATTTGACAAGAGGATGTCCGTATCGAGCGAAAGAATCTTCACCCTCCAATTCTGGGTTAGAAGAAATTGGAGAGGACAAGTGCGTAGCCACCCCATTGGAATAAAATCGCGGCAGCTCCGCACAAACCTATCAGTCTCCTGAGATCTCTCGCTGAAACTTTGTCTGAGTGAAGACAATAGCGAGCATAACAACTGATTAATTTCGCTCTGGTTAACGGCAGATGAACGAGAATGTTGTGCGTCTCGAAGCTCATCCCAGGGTGGGTGAATGACTTGGACGATACCAGATCCGACTTCTCCTCGTTTACTTATGAAACCAAGACGTCGGAGCAGTAGCAGATTCTGCACATCGTTCTGAAGCATTAACTCATTGCCGTACCTCTGAAGAATGTCGTCCAGGTAGGCCGACGTTATCGCAGACGAATGAGCTCGGAAATGAGTCATTACCAAGTTCATTATTCGAGTGAAAGCCCAGGGGGCTAGATTCAGACCGAAGCACATTGCTCAGAGCTGATACACGACTCCTATGATGAGGAAGCGAAGATACTTTCTGAACGCCTGATGTACCATGACGTGAAAGTACGCAACTTGAGATCTATGCATGTAGCATAGTCGTACACCCGAATACTCGCTCTGACCGATCGGATGGTCTCCATATAGAAACTTGGAGTCACGATCAGCTTGTTTATCCAGCTCAGATTTATGAGTGGACAGAACGAGCCGTCTGGTTTTGGAACCAGAAAAGGATGTGCAGTGTCAAGGAGGTCTCGAAATTGGCACAATTATCATTCTTTGTTTGGCCCTGAATTCAGTTACAACTGACTGATATTTGTGCTTGTAAATCTCAGTTTAAATGATGCCAGACATATAATTATGAGAGAAATGGTGGATATAAGGAGGAAATAGAAGGAGAAGAGGAATAGAAAGTGGAAGGAAATGTTCAGGGCTGTAACTTATAATTTTTTTACGAAATTATTTCATGTTACCTATTTTCGAGGCATGACCCTGTTGTGGTCATTCTTGCTATGAATGTTCCATTGTTTGATCAGTGTTTCCTCTCTCCCTTTCCTTTATTCCCCCCTAGCTATTCTCCCAAGCTATTGGCATATTTTTTGTAATGTTCATTACTAAAATTTCTTCGAAGTTTTAGCTCGGTAACAGAATAATATTCTGTTTTTTCCCCATGTTTACGTCCTCATCCTTGGGTGTTTAGGCGTTTTGGTGTGCATCTATCATCTGATGTTCTGCAGTTTCTTCTCTGGAAGTCTCCGTTTTGCATCAGATAGCAGTGTTTGCGCGGTAATCGGAAAAAAAGTAACAGGAAAAAAAGTAACAGATTTGGGTAGGAAAAAAAGAAACAGGAAAAAAAGTAACACTTTCTTATTTTTATAAGGTAAAAAAGTAACAGGAAAAAAAGTAACAGATTTGGGTAGGAAAAAAAAAACAGGAAAAAGAGTCACACTTTCTTTCTTATTTTTATAAGGTAAAAAGGTAAAAAAGTAACAGGAAAAAAAGTAACAGATTTGGGTAGGAAAAAAAGAAACAGGAAAAAAAGTAACACTTTCTTATTTTTATAAGGTAAAAAAGTAACAGGAAAAAAAGTAACAGATTTGGGTAGGAAAAAAAAAAACAGGAAAAAGAGTCACACTTTCTTTCTTATTTTTATAAGGTAAAAAGGTAAAAAAGTAACAGGAAAAAAAGTAACAGATTTGGGTAGGAAAAAAAAAAACAGGAAAAAGAGTCACACTTTCTTATTTTTATTTCATAAAAGTGATAGATTACTTAATTATGATTTAGTTATATTATTGAAACTAGTTAGATTATTACATATCAGTATAAGTACTATATAGTACATAGTTATAAAATAATTTAACAAACTTAATTATGATTTAGTTAGATTATTACATATCACACCTTGTGTAATCTAATATTCTGGCCAATGCCAGTAAGAAAAGCTGAAATAGTAAGTGAACCTTGGGAATATAAACCACACAGATTTTTCAGTTTTCTATTCAGGGATTCAGCTGACTTCTGTTTGCGGATAACAGGCAGCAAACCAACTGACACCTGTTGAATAATTGTATTGGTCAGGGCTTGCTCTTTTTGAAACCATTGGATAGTTTTCCAGACTGATGGGTGCTGGTGGCCAACAAGATTGTAGAACTTGTTGTTCCAGCCTTCACATGCATTATTTGTACGAGATTCGCCATCCAGCGTAGCACTATTAATATTCCATGTACCTGGAGGATAGGCTGGAGGAGTTAATCTAAGTCGTAATGGTGCCAACACATCTGAAGGTGCGGCGCGAGGTTGCCTGTATCTACCAGTGACATAATTTTCATCAAAATACCTCAACAGTTCCTCGGCTTCTTCTGGAACAATGTCTTTGAGGTGATTCATACCATCACGCACATCTGAAACTGGCAAGAATGCAAGTGCATCCAGTTTCCCACAAAACAGTCTGAAGTCTGCATCATCCCGATACAACTGCACTAAACCTAAACTCTGCACTCTGCGCCAAGTGCTTTGTGACAGATGGTAGAAACAACCTCTACTCTGTACATGTCTACCAAACACAGCATTCACAGCTCGTAACACACCATCTTCAAAATCAGTCACAACAGTATTTACATTCAAGTCAATATTTAGCTCAGTCAGTTTATCTACAATAGCTTGAAACAGAGTCTCATAGGAAGTATGTGTCTTCCTCTGTAATATAGCGTATACACAAGATAAAAAACTGTCATGAAACTTAACCCTAACAACATAAATTTGCTGAAATAGTGGAGGAGCCATTGCAAAATTACCGTCCATAAATAAAGTACTTGCACTGCCAAGATAATTGAGTCCACTATTTGTTGCAAATGCAACCACACGCTCACTTGCATCAGGTCCATTATCAAAGAAAAGGAATTGTTCAGAGTCTGATATTTTCTGAAACTCTTCTGGAATGGTCAGCTCAGACAGACTTTTGGGGACAGGAGGACTTCTTCTGTGGTATCTCAGACTCCATTTGGCATTATCTAAGTCTGGCAGCATCAACTTGACTTCACTTTCAGCATTTGAAACAGCTGTTGCGAGGATCTGTGATGGCTTATCTAAGGAAGAAGCTGCTTGTTTTCGCATTTCATTTCTCAATTTGGTATATGCGATACTGACATTTTCTGGAGGATGGTTGTGTTGTCTAACTATTTCTGGGTTGTTGAAATCTGTAGTAGTACAGAGACTTGCACGGCAGTCTGATTTAGCACGTTTAGTGCATTTCCACCAGACCTTGTTCTTCCTTCTTACAGATACAGTGTACATGAAACCTTCATGACAAAGTTTTTTGCCTCTCTTATTACTCTCAATGACTTCCATGATGACTCAAGAACATTTAATGACTAATTCAAACTGCTGTCCAATATATAGTTTGCTGTGTGTTTATTTTTTCAAGAACATTGTTGTACATCAAAGAAGAGAATTCATGAAAGTAGCCACACTTGCTTGTGTTTATTTTTTCAAGAACATTGTTGTACATCAAAGAAGAGAATACTTGAAAGTAACCACACTTGCTGTGTGTTTATTACAATGTGTGTTCATTTGTTTCAAGAACATTGTTGTACATCAAAGAAAGCATGATGGATATCCTTGTAACAACATTGTCATAGCACACATGATCTCCAATTACAAAATAATTAAAAAAATAAAAAATAAAATTATTATTATAATTATTATAATGAAAAATGAAATAATGAAAAAACACTGTTACTTTTTTTCCTGTTGTATTATTATAATTGTTACTTTTTTTCCTGTTTCTTTTTTTCTGTTTCTTTTTTTCCTGTTACTTTTTTTCCTGTTACTTTTTTTCCTACATTCGTTTGCGCTGTCGGGTGACAATGGTGCCAATGGCATCAGTTTTTAAACACTGGCACCAAAATGATGGCCACTGGCACCACAATTGGCACCGAAATATTCTAAGAGAGAAAAATTCAAAACAATTGCAGCATAATTTTTTAACTCGTTAAAGAATGCACACTTCATGTTTGTCAGTAAAAAGTTCAATCAATCAATTAACACCTTTATTGTCCTTTCATTGTCAGGTACCCAATTTCCAATATAAGCTTTTTATTAATCACCTTTAAGTTAATTAGCTTACTTCTTTCAATTGTCATTGATGTCAAAATATTAAGCTGATAGACACGACCAGTTCAGGGACATTAATAGTTAAGTTATTTTATTTTGGTTGATCTTGAAATAGGTTTTCTAGTTAGGGGTGTGAATTATGAGCTTGAGTACCCAAAAAAAATTTCAATATTTGACGATGCAAAATTTAGCTGATGTTGTACATTGGCACATATCCATCCATCGCCTGTTCTGTTGTAATATAAAGTCCTCCAATTTTTTTTCCAAATGGACTTGGCTACTTTTTTTAATTTTAATAAATGAATAACAAATAATTATTAGATGTTTATTGAATGAGTTCCCAATTTTAAGCCGATTTTTTTTATTATTTCAAGACAGTTTTATTTAGTATAGATTTTTCATCAGTTTGACATATTGGACACAGCGTTACCAACTTTTCTCATAATAACATTGACGAAAGTTAATTTTACCCATGCATAGAATTTATACTGACGACATTGAACAATAGCAGATTATAACAGAATATAAAAATATTGCCGTAATAAAATTATAAATCCTTACAACGAACAGAACGTACAGTTAAAGTTAAGTAATGGAATGAAATGCAGTAGGGGATGTGGGGGGTGGGGGGGGGGGGGGGGGGGCTCATAATAATAAGTTCCTTACTAAAGGCTGAATTCTTCCATCAAGACTTTGTGGCAAAATACCCCCACCCCATCACCCCACCACGGATCCAATGTATATGTCATTTTTTACTTATCCAGCCTCCGTAAAAGATCAGAAAACATCACAACTTTTAGTTAAGTGCACAAAGTTGCATATGCTACATTGTATATCATTAGGAAAAAGTTCTCTGAGAGAATGTGTAGTTGGCTGCAGGGTGTGGGGTTGGGTACAGGACCTTATTGCTCCACTGCCTAGGGTTTCAAATGTGTGGAAATGGAGAAATATACAACACTGGCTATTCGATGTTCAACTGATAGAAAACAGATTAAAGATCAAACTGGGGTGGGAGTAATTAAACCAGTCATTGCCTTCTTTTTTCATTTGAAATTTCTGGCACCGCACCAAAATTCACTTCACTGCCACCGACTCTGGCACCAGATGAAATTAGGCCAGCGCGAACACTGTCAGATAGTGTTTAAATTGGTAACTGATTTTGGGCCATGTTTATCAGTGCCTGGAGTCATGTTTCCGGTTGTGTACACTTTTTGTTTGTGTTGACAACGGTTACTTCTGATAGTGATTACTTGTCCTCTGCTTAGTTCAGTTCATAGCAAGATACATTAATATTGTCCGTAAGTGTTACATTAATTTTTTGAAATGGTTTTAAATTTTTTGTCCACACTTAGGCTTTTTTGGGATCCATTTGGGCTGATTGTTCCCATTGGGAACTTGGGCTCTTCTGAAAATTTTTTCAAAAATTTTTTTTTTGAAAATTATTTTCTTTCAAAATGTTATAATGGATTATATTATATTATGTATCTTTATTTCAAGGGTCTGGAGATCTGCATTGTTTAGGTCCGTTATCTGTTGCTCAGAATGTCGTCCACTAAACAGTTGCAACTTTAATTGTGTAGACTTTCGGTTCCGGCAGTGACTCTGTCCTGCTGCCCTCTTCGCTCTGGAGTATTTGATCCAGGGCAAGGGGAAGGAGGGGGGGGGGGTCCCTTAGATCACCTGCTTTATAGTGATAAGCAAAGGAATACCTCCCCTGGAGTTAGTAATTCCAGTTGGTATCGGGATGATTTTAAGGTGTAAAGCTAATGTTTACTCATCAATTGTAATATTTTTAAAGTGTAGCTCGGTGTGAAGCATTTGTATATGTCACGTGTCATACGGGCATTAATATACAATCCTCGGTCACTTTTAATGAGTATAAGAGTCTCATTTCTCTGGTCTTCCTTTATTTATTGGCTTTCCTTTAAAAATAATTAGCATATAAGGTTATACTGAAGGTTAATAGAGGTCATTGATGTTATTGTGCTCAATTACAGAATGGTGTTGTGTCTTTCTCATTTTGATGCAAATAGAAAGATACATGTAAAGCCTATTTCTCCTTTCTCATCGAGGGGATAATTCTGTTATATGTAGTTGAGTCTATTGGATTTTCTCTATGTCCCAGGCCCTCCAACCTTTTTACTATTCAGATAAGTCTGGGTCATTGGTACAGTATAAAAATGTTAAAAAATTTATAGTAATTTAGGCCATACAAAGTAGATCTTCTGTTTCTCAGGCCATTATTT
This sequence comes from Pictodentalium vernedei, assembly GCA_031216915.1. Taxonomy (NCBI): domain Eukaryota; kingdom Metazoa; phylum Mollusca; class Scaphopoda; order Dentaliida; family Dentaliidae; genus Pictodentalium; species Pictodentalium vernedei. Next base: position 426,721,601 of record CM062290.1, on the reverse strand, counting down.
GTAAAATTGCATTCGGGCAAGCATTTTTTTATTTTATTTTTTATATCTGTAATTATTTCTTTGCCATCCAAAATGTATGTTCTTGGTTTATGTTTTAGGTCTCATAATCTACAGAATAGCATGTGTGGTGGTGTATTTTGTCCCTTGAGAGCAAGAAGGCTTTGCAATGCTAAAGCATTGCAAAGCCTTCTTGCACTCAAGGACAAATTTATCAGTGTTTTTACCTTGGGTAAAATATCAGACATAAACCATTTAATTTTTATTTTTTTTAAGTTCACATTGGTTTTAAAAAGAGAGTATGCGGCAGCCAAAACGTCCATGCGGGAGGGCCTGAGAAACAGATTTTTATTTTCTTTAGGCCTTATATATTTTTTATACTTACCAATGACCCAGACGGGGATGACCCTCCCATGAGTTGGGAACTCATACCTCCCCGCTGAGTACATAATGCTTACCAGGCACTGGTTGTAAGAATGATAATTGCTCCAATTTCGAGACCTGCGCAGTGGAGTAAAAGTATGGAGGACCATACAGGACATGTAATTTTCGGTTTCAGATGCAAATTTTGGGGATTGGGGGGTAAAATTTGTGTTTGGCCCTAAATATTTTAGAGTCAGCACCAGCTAAGTCTGGGTCATTGGTACAGTATAAAAATACTGATTTTCTAACGATAAAAGTGGTTCCACTGTAACTACCTGGTGTCAAATCAAAATTCCGAAACCTTCGTGCACATCTGGAGATGTTATCTGAACACATAAGCATAGTTTAAACGTTTCAAATTAAATACCCTAAGAGCCTTTCGATGATAACTGATTTTCTAACGATAAAAGTGGTTCCACTGGAACCACCTGGGGGCAAATCAAAATTTCGAAACCTTCATGCACATCTAGAGATGTTACCTGAACACATTAGCATAGTTTAAATGTTTCGAATTAAATACCCTAAGAGCCTTTCGATGAAAACTGATTTTCTAATCATAAAAGTGGTTCCACTGAAACCACCGGGGGCCAAATTAAAATTTCGAAACCTTCATGCACATCAAGATATGTTACCTTAACACATTAGCATTGTTTAAGCATTTCGAATTAAATAACCTAGGAGCCTTTTGATGAAACTGATTTTCTAACGATAAAAGTGGTTCCACTGGAACCACCGGGGGCAAAATCAAAATTCCCAAACCTTCATGCACATCTAGAGATGTTACCTGAACACATTAGCATAGTTTAAACATTTCGAATTGAATACATTAGGAGCCTTTCGATGAAAACTGATTTTCTAACGATAAAAGTGGTTCCACTGGAACCACCTGGGGTCAAATCAAAATTCCAAAACCTTCATGCACATCTAGAGATGTTACCTGAACACATTAGCATAGTTTAAATGTTTCGAATTAAATACCTTAAGAGCCAAATCAAAATTCTGAAACCTTCATGCACATCTAGAATTGCTTCCATAAGGAGCACAAATATAATCTTATGACTTGGTTTGAACAATCTTGAATCTTACCCTCATAACAATGACGTATACCAAACATTAAAATATTCCAATTGGCAGTTCTGAAGAAGAAGATTTTTAAAGACTATTCCCCCATACTGCCCTAAATTAAAAATTTGGTCTCCCGCATTGAGCACAAATATGAACCAAGGGGCTTAATTTTAACAAATTAGTATCTGACCTCCTTATGGATGCTATATACCAAATATCAAAAGATTCTGACCATTGGTTCTGGAGGAAATTTTTTTTTAAATGTTTGCAAATATGCTGACTCAGCATTTTTTCGATGCACACCCCCTCCCCCCACCCCCTTCCCCAGAACACCCTGACATAAACTATGCAATTTTTACCATCCGATTCTACTGGTCCCTAAGGATGCTTCATACCAAATAACTGTTTTCTGTTCTGTGTGATTTGGGAAATATGGGCATTTGAAAATATTTTTTTATTTTTAGCTCCTGAGGTTCCCTCGGGGACATGGGAAAAATTAATTTTTGTGCATGAGTCAATTACTTATGACTCAATAATACAACATACCAAATTTGGTTTAAATCAGACCATTGATTCAGAAAATAGAAAATTTGGGGCGAGGTCAAAAATCTTGCCCCTCCCATTACAAATGCAAATATTGCTTCATGAACTTCGTTTGAACAAACATGATTCTACACATCAAAAGGAAGCCACATACCCAAATTACCCACTAGTTCATGAGAAGAAGATTTAAAAATATTTTGGAGCATTTTCCCCCACACCTCCCTATGGGGCTGGGCATGTTGAGTTGAACAAAAATGCAATGCCCCTTCGGGACCATCACTCACACAAACTTTCACTTGAATTGGACCAGTGGTTTTGGTGGAGAAGACCAAAACATGGTGTTGACGGATGGACGGACGACGGAGTGATTAGATATCAGAGCTTCATTTGGAAGTTCTGCACAAAAATCTGATTACACATAATTTTGTACAAAATGGCCGCCAGCGGCCGTCTTGAATTTCGGACCGGACCCCAAAACACTTGTTCTCGCCACACGGTGGTAACAAAGGTACCCAAGAAGTTTTGTAAAGATCGGTTCATAAATACAGGCCTCTAGCCCGAGCCATGTTGACGGCACGACGGAAGGACAGACGGGTGATGGTCCATGGCAATACCTTCAAATTTGGCTTTCGCCAAGATTGAGCTAAAAAATGATTTCTGAAAATACTTTACATAAAAGCACTGTACATTCGTAGGGCGGATCCAGGATCGGGGGGGGGGGGGGAGAGGGATGCCACATTTCCAAAGGATCATGCATAGTTTAAAAATCACATATTGGTTGCACAGTTTCAACAGCAAAGTAGACAAATGTAGATCAAGATACTGTAAGATACCATCAAAGGGCCTCATTCGAACGATTATTTAGAAAAATAAAAGTCCACATTGGAATTGCCAGCCGAAACCTTGCCGAGTGCACTCCTCCTGCATTTACACTGTTCTTTATTTTTAAAATTCCCTGCGGAGGTGTGGCAATACAAGGCAGCTGATCATGCCCTTTTCAATGCAATTATTCATTGTTACGGCTAGTGTTGGGAGGTTATGACATTTTTTCACAGTTTCGGTTTCTACTTGCTTTTTTCAAAAAAGAGTGGAGTCCGGTTTCAGTTTCGTGTTTTTTTTTAGAGAAAAATATTCAAGTATTAAACACTATAAACACTTGGGTTTTTTCCCAAATATTAGTTTTAATAAAAGTTCAAGTACCCTCCCCTCTCTCTAAAATTATGAGATTAAATATAGTGTAGCACATGTACAGTTAAAACTAAAAGTCCTGTCACGAATAGATCGCTTATCTAGTGTTGTTGTCATCTTTTTATATAATTCATATGTGATTTAGCATAACGTATGTAAACACATCATTTGCATCTTCGGGAACTTCTATCAGACTTCTATAATTTTATAGTTAATTTTTTATTCATTTTTAAGTGATTATCTAGAATAACCTTGAAATTCTTGTTCTGACACAATCCATACTCGCCTCTGTTAATTAACTAGCTCGGCAATCCAGATACACTTTCAAGTGTAGTTTAAGTGTATATTGGAGCCGAGCCAGTTAATTAACTGGCTCGAAAATTCAGCTACACTTGTCAGTGTCTCTCGGAATTATTTTTTCGTATTTCTCGCAAAATATACTGTTTAAAATATCCATTTCACTTTGTCTGGATTCGCTTGTCTATCACTAATACATATACCAATACTTATTGAAATTAATTGATAAACAAACGAGAAAACGACACTTTAATTACTCGGCTACACCATATTCTCGGCTACACTTTTTAGTGTCTCTCGGAGTAATTTTTTCGTATATTTCACGAAATATACGTTTAAAAAATACCCATTTCACTTTGTCTCGATTCATTTGGCTACCTGTGATTTATATACCAAAAATAACTGAAATCTAACGATAATAAGAAAGAAAACGAAACTTCATTTCTCAGCTACACCATATTCTCAGCTCGGGCTCGGGCTACACTTTTTAGTGTGTCCCCTTTTACTGCAACATGTCGCTTCAATAAAGAAATACAAGATACAGACAGAAAACAACAAATCGCATAGAACTTTAGAAGAACGTTCCAGAAAAGTAATGACTCCACATCATGGACTATACGGAATGAAATCGAAATTTTCCCCCATTGAAACCGAGCCCTCTCTTCATCACAGATTAAGACGGCATGTATCCGAACATGATAAACACTGACATTAATTCAAAAATAGGGCTCAATTCTGTTGTTTTTCTCCAAGGTCCTAAATGGAATATCAAGTTTCAGCAGGGAAGACAGTGATGAGTGATATGATCGTTGGTACTTTTTTAAATAAAAACATAGCGCCCTTCCACGCCTTTCTTACCGACAACAGTTCTCATATCAAAGCCCACCACCTAACAGGGGAGTGTTTTCAAAGAAATGTATTTTGAACTCACAACAGTGGCGTAACCGCCCCCCCCCCCCCCCCCCCCCATTTTAGTGCACCCCATTCTGTATGCTCCTTAGATATATTACACTTGCCCCCCCCCCCCCCCCCACACCAACTTTGATGTCTTTGCTACTCGCCTGGCTCATAGGCTTCCCTATATGTATACAAGTTTCCCTGGAATGAGTCCATGAACTGAAGTGTTGCAGTGTTTTGTTTAATAAAAACATACCGCCTTTCCGTGCCGATCTTACCGACAACAGTTCATATCAAAGTTCACTGCCTGACAGGGGAGTACTTTCAAAGAAATGTATTTCGAACTCTCAACAGTGGCGTAGCCCCCCCCCCCCCCCCCCCCCCCATTTTAGCGCACCCCATTCTGTATGCTCCCTAGATATATTATACATGCCCCCCACCACCACCACCACCAACTTTGATATCTTTGCTACTCACATGTCTCATAGGCCTGCCTACATGTATACAAGTTAACCTGGAACGAGTCCATAAACTGAAGTTCCGGTGGTGGTGTTGGGGGTTGCTACGCCACTGTTGAGAGTTCAAAATACATTTCTTTGAAAGTGGGCGAGGGGGCAAGTATATATATCTAGGGAGCATACAGAATGGGGTGCGCTAAAATGGGGGGGGGGGGGGGGGGGGCTATGCCACTGTTGTGAGTTCGAAATACATTTCTTTGAAAGTACTCCCGTCACATAAATTGAATGGACTTATTGATGGGTTAAAACACTATAAATTAGAGAGACGTGTATAACAGGCCTCAGTTACGATTGGGGGTTATAAGTACTTCTACCGAAATTTTAACGGACATTTTTTACAGTTGACAAAATTATTCAAATCAAAACGCTTTGAAACATCTTTACATTTTAATTTCATTTATGAAACGTTGATTTCTTTATAAAAATATCTCTTTTCTCTGGTGGACTGAGCAGAGTGTGGAAATAGTCAATACTCTTTCCTCTCGATGATTCCGATCTGAAAAGAAATTTGGGTAGATCACCTGAAACTTTTCCATTCATTGAGCTCCTTAACTGGCAGAGTGCTAAATTATTTTTGGTCATCCGAATTAGTCCACGTCCCTTTGCCTTGTTACAGTTTATGGGAGAGTGCCATAAATTTTAACAAGGCAAATTCTCTCAGACTAAATTATTTTAATTCAAAATTAATATGAAGCACATTCACAGAATATGAAGCCATTATGCTGCGGCACCTGCACTTCAGAATAAAGCCCAAATATGGGCTTCCAGCACTCGACCAGTTAACAACTGGAATTACTTTGTACAGGTGGTCGATGTAATTATTGCAAATTTAATCATTCATTTCTTCCGACCAAAATTCTGTTATATACGTCCCAAAAACTAAACAGCAAAGTATGTCTATACAATGTAACTGATTAACCCTTTGAACACTAGCGACCGTTTTCTCCGTTCAGAAACATGATATGCCATAACGTCATTAAATAGGATGGATGTTCAGTAAACGTGTGGGGTAGACCAATCAATATTTTCAACATGTGGCCCCGAGGCTGCACATTGAAAATATTGATTGCTCTGCCGAATCGGGGCTGCACGTTGATATTGATTGCCCTGCCCCAAACAACAAATACGTACTTCTAATTGCTGCCATTGAACTGGCATGGAAGATGCCACTAGAGTTCAATGGGTTAAGTCACTGTTAATATAATTTTTTTATCTCTCTGATGACAGGAATAGTATATTTTATACATGTATATGACATAAAACGGATGCGGAGGTAGGATTTCAGGGAGTCCGCTATCCTGTGTGTTTGTGGGCTGGGGGGGGTGGGGGGGGGGGGCAATGATATGCATGTACATAAAAAGTTTATAGGACCCCGGTGAGGATGCACCATATGGGCTAGTGTTGAAACAATTAGCCGACTAATCGATGTCGACGTGATTATTAAATTAGTCGATCCCTAAATCTGCTAGTCGATTAGTCGGAACATCTGCCCCAACCATACACCATCCTCTTAAATTCAACCAACATTGTTGCGAACGTCACAAGTAAACTCCCGAAATCAAAAAACAACCCACGGAAATAACGCGTTTGATGTTTCCGACTGCATGAATAACAACCCTAGTTGGCCAACTGACCAGAGATTGAATAAGACCAGGGGTGCGTGAAGTAAACAGGGAAAAATATATGGGTGAGCTTATTCTCGAGGGAGCAGCCTGCAGGAAAATTAGGACCCAAAGTTGACATGAAATTAGGCCACCTACGGACATCAATTTGTTCACCAGGTACTGGTAAGTTCGAAATGTCTTACAGAAACATCAAAGAGAAATTATGGAAGAACACATACCAGTTCGTATTTGGGAACAATCTGTTATGACTAAAGAACCAATTACAAAATCCATGTGCTTTTTATTTTCATTTTGTAAATGCATGCGGACAAATTCCTGGAAATCTGCGAGTTTCCGGGAAATTGAAAGTGAAACTAGCTTTTCCTCGAACTGCAACTGAGTTAAGAGGAAACCCAATCAGGTCAGGTGATGATTTTCAAAGCAGACAATATGGAAATTAGTAGGCGTGTTCTATGTATGCATAATTATGGACAGATAAGAATTTAAGTCATAATACGAGAAGTTGTGTGGGAGTGTTCGGTGTACAATTGTTGACAGGCTGATGACTGCTGTGGGCGTTAACTGTGCTTAATTTTCGACAGGGGATGTACATCACGCATGCGTAAAGAGCACTTCCTTTTGTTAACATTCAATGGGATGGAACGAATAATATAAAAAAAACCTGAATAATGATTTATTTTATTAAAATATCAGTGACTATATTGAGAAAAAATGATTTTAAACAGAAGCTACCAACATTAATTCTCTCTCGAAACTGAAAGAGGTTTTGAGGACATTTGAAAGCTTCACTTGTCATTGTTTCATTGCTAGTATTACTGTTAGTTTTAACCAGGAAAGAATGGCGGTACACGTGTTTGATAACAATAACATGGGGGGCTTCGACTAGTCCGATTAGTAATCGATTACTGCTGGCGACTAGTCGATTCCTGAAAATCACTAATCGTTTCAACACTAATATGGGCGTGGAAGGAGGAGTAACGACCAGGCCAGAGGATTAGCTCCCGCCCCATCCTCGAGTAGATATTCCATTTGTGTTCTAAGATTGAATCTGAGGCATTTTGTGCTGCTGCGTCATGCGAAAGTTACATTGAGCCAATGTTGGGGGCGCAGAAAAATTATTGGGGGTGGGGGCTGGTGTAGCTACATCACTGACATAAATTATTTTTAGATTTGTCAGGCTTTCTTACATGTATGTTGTACTATTTAGTTGGTTTGCTACTTTATTCTTGTCCATTGTGCTATTTTTATATGCAGATTGTGCTATGAAATTAATCAATTGTGATTTGTACAGCCATCCCTTATGTGGGCATTCGTCCGAATGGAGGCGGGGGGTGAGTGTGTGTTTTTTACTCAAAGCATTCTGGTCGAATGTTTCAGGACGCCTTTTTTTTGACAAAGCGGACATTTCAGTTCGGTCCAATTTAATAAATATTTAATGGCTGTAATGTTCACTTTGCTTAAAAAGGTGGGCCGAAACGTCCGGGTTGTAAAATCCGCTGGACGAGGTGTATATATTGCAAAACGTGCACACACATATATTGTGAAAGAAAAGAAGACTGGTGGAATTTTGTCACCACTGAATAAGATATTCAGTTGTCCTGTGGCGACGAGTTGTGGCACTGAATTGTGTGGGGACGCTCGACTTGTACTTGTACACGTGTGAACATTGTACGACGCCAGGGGTCAATCGATATAGCACGTTAACCAAATAATGTACTGCTGTTCTATCCCAACTCACGGGGGTGAAATGTCACTGGGGAAATGATAAATTTCTGATGGAAAAATACTGGGGGGGGGGGGGGGGGGGGGGGAGGTTGTGAACTTGTGGTAGCATTTTGGGAGGTTGTGAACTTGTAGCATTTTGCATTTTTCGGGTCTACTTTCGGTAACATTCTATTTTCGGTAACATTGATTGCTACGATTTGTGGCACATGCACTTGACCGTAATATTCGATTCTATCAATTTTAATAATAATATATATATTATTAATACTAAAAGAACACTGTTTTTTTGGTATTGGTAATATAATATAATTTTATTACAAGTGATAAAATCGAAAATTTTTCAAACGCAAAGTCCCGAGATACGCTTCAAGTTTATGTTTCTCATATCATCAATTTGTGGTCCGCATCAAACTACCATGTCCCCCCGCAGAACTCTCACCCGGCATCGGGGAGGGGGGGAGGGGAGGGGGAGGGGGGGGTGGGGGGGGTTTACTCAAAATTTCTGAGCAAATTACGAATACGACTGGTGACAGCGTTCTGTGCTTTTTCCATAACTGATATTGATCTAACATTCGCGCAACTTTCTCACAGCTAAAAAATAAAATAGTGAGTCTGCGGCACATGTTCTCTTATGCCAAGTTAAGGAACGTGGGTGGTGAGATTAATAATCCAGCAACGAACACGACAGAAACCAGTAATTTATTAAGTAGCGAGTAGAGCCAGTCTACAGACGTGAAAATCGATTATGTAACTAATCCTTTACACAGAAAAACACCGCGTGACCCCAGTGATTTTTTTCTTTGACCAACACCAGGAATCCCGGTTTATCCCAGTTATTTTCTGCAATGCTATCACCGCGTTGGGTGTTGGAGACGTAATCCGCTTGTCACGTACTGTAACTTATAGATTGAGTGGTACTAATATACGATAAAATTTTTTAAAAATAAAAAAATGACTCAAAATACAATAATTCAAAATTTTCTCCAATCGGACGAGTTTCAACTTTCAGACGATTTGGTTAGCGACAGCGTACGATATGGTCCATTCATTCCTATACACCCCCCCCCCCCCCCCCCCCGCCCCTGAAATTCTTTCGCGGGAGGGGTATAATAATTATTGCAAATGGTTCTTATTTTAAGACTGTCGTCCAAATTCTATTCTCCTAAGTGAAAAATAAAATGTTTGCTGCATATCTTGGTAAAGGTGTAGAATAGGGGACTTTTAGTTTTAAAAAAAAAATAACGCTTTTCTCCGCTATTTTTTCTCTCTTTTCTTAAAGTAAACTATATTTTGAACAAAATGACACAAAATTAGGTACCTCTATCATGTTTTAACATGTCGGAGAATAGATTTTAAATCCCGCTGAATTGCGAGTTTCTCAGTTGCCATTTGTTTCAACCGCTGAAAATTTCGCAGCATCTGTTTTCATTCGTTATTACGAGTGACGTCACAGGGGAGAAATCATTTTATATGATAGCAGGTGCACTTTGCTTGTGTGCATTTTAGCAGGTGTGCTTCGCTTCTGTGCGTGTTCCTCGATTTAAGGTCAGTTCAGTTAGGACCAGGGTGATCTAATCGGTAAGCTAACCCTAGCCCTTACTAGACTGACCCTAAAAATTTGATCTAGGGTCAGTTTAGTGAGGGGGCAGGGTTTTGTCAGCCGACATTTCAATTACTAAACTCTCCCCTATGATAGCGATAATGGGACAGACCGATTGCTGTGAGTTCGACGGCGCTGTCACAATACAATCGTTAATATTTCTTGAAAAAAACGATAAAAGTATGTGATTTTGTGTCATTTTGTTCAAAATATAGTTTACTTTAAGAAAACAGAGAAAAAATAGCGAAAAAAATCGTTATTTTTTTTAAAAAACGAAAAGTCCCCTATTCTACACCTTTACCCATATCTTTGTGGTAATTGCAATATTTGCAAAGCACAGGTCCGTTGACAGATCAATCAAATCAAAACATAAACATGAAACATAAAAAATCTCAGCGTCAAACTAGAATTTTTCATACGTCTCTCCAAGACTTACACTTCTTTAAACTGTGATTGAAATAAATGGGAGGGATGTTCCATGAAATGACTCAGGGTGAGAAGTGAATGAACTTGAGCGGCAAGAGGCAAGATCATGACAGAATAAAATATCTCGTCAAGTCGCGTCAAATCGCGTCGATTGATCTCATCGGCGTATGATTTTCCGAGAGAACTTTTTCAAACGGTCACGTGTGATAACAAATGTTTCTATGATAGCACGTGTCTTTCGTAAGTTTAACAACAAGTTTCAACCAATGATTAACCACTCTCCGCCAAGTTACCTTCGATACAAATAGCTTACTTTTATGTAGCAATTTGTCCCGTTGGCAACAACCAATTAACAAATCCCACCAATTTATAATAAACCAATAGAATCAATTACGTTCAAGTATTCTTGTTTTCTTAATAATTACGATTAAATCGAATGGGGAAAAGTGGTTTTTAACTGCAAACTTGCCTGTATTACTATTGAAACTTTGTCGAAGAAAAATGCAATGTGTTCAGTTCATGTGTGCAATAGTATTCATTTCACTTTGTATATAATGTTATGTATAATTTGTAAATACTGGAGTGACGGCAACAGAAATTTTCAGAGATTTTTTTCTAAAAACTGCCTGAAATTAATTGACGTGTAATCTACCGGTACTGTATATTTTGACTTGTAAGAGGTGTTGACAGAACCCTGTGTTGGCTTCCAACTGACTTTTTAGGAGAACGGTTTGAAATGGACAGCATGAAGGAACAACAACCAGACAACAACGCTTCTGAGGTATTAAATTATTAATTAAGTTAAGAGATTGAACAGTATATTTTTTTAAACCCGAACTTCGGGGTATTTCTCCGTTTTTGGGGAAGAAAAAGAGAGAGATATATATGCATAATTATGACATAAGTTAATAAGTTGTTTTTGTTTTACATCTTAAACTTATTTCATGGTTGTTCTCGCGAAACTGGCCGATGGGCGAGGAGGTGAGGGGTGGAGTAATGCGGTCAGTTTAGCGGATTGAAGTGGACTGCCGTTTATTGTCCGGTCCAAGAAATAGCGGTTGAATTCGATTCTTACGTCCCCAACATATCGTCGATGCTGACCGTCTGTTCTTCAATGATCAGAATCGTGTAATTACGATACTGTACCAGATACCAGAATTTTGTTGATGTAGCTAACATACTTGGGGCGCGGTAGCTCAGCAGACCGATAGAGGTGTAGTCTGCAAAACGAGAGGTCATTGGTTCGAATCCCACCTGCACCAACCGCGTAGTGTCCTTGGGCAAGACACGTGTCTTCAGCCAATGCTAACCCTGCTTGTGTGGAGTAGTAAGATGCCGAGTACGGCAGTTGCTCGCCGTTGCTCAGTGGTTCTCTTAGAGTTCTTCCACCCTGTAAAACTAACCGACACGATGTGACGCTGGCTGTCGAAAGTGTCGTTTAAACCCAAATTAATAAATAAATAGCTACCAAACTTATTCTGAAATTGGCGTTAAATACAAATAAACAATTACGATATTGATGATAAATATAATAATAATAAGAAATGGTTATGAGTTCTCTATTTTAGAGGTATTACTTGTTCACGTTCCAAATGGAGTGTTCGGGCAGTTTTTCACAGGTGATTTAGTTTGTAATGCAAGCATAGATTTTTTTTCTTATTTGTTTTTTTTTTCGGCCAGAGAGAGAAAGGTATATATTCCAAATTTCAGGACAAGTACAATACAGTCGTACACATTTTTGACAGCGTAGGACCTACACATACGGGTCCGTCCAAATGTTTTATATACATTGCCAAAAACGTGAGTATCGAGAGCTATCGAGATATGTTCTGAAGGCAGTGATAAGGTTAATCACCATCTTTGAATCCAAACAAAAATAATAATAGAAGGCTAACTTTAGGGGCCTATCCCTATCCAGTTGCTTCGTTGAATAACGTTCAGACTGTGCGATTCGCAATTTTTTTTTCATACATATTTCCTTTTCAATATGAAATAAAAGAAATCTATCTCTATCTTTTAATCTTGGTTGGCAACCGCGTTGTGTCATTGGGCAAGATACTTAATCCCAGCTGCCCACTTTGGGTGAGAGGATGCACAGTGTACTCACGCGTATTGCACGTCGATGGTGCACTTGTCTTCAACCAGTGCTAATCCTGCTTTAATTGTGTATAGTTAGTATATTGGGGACTGACCGTTGCTCGCCATTACTCGGTGATTCTCTCCGGGTAGTCGAGTTTTCTCCACCCGTAACACTTTTCAACTGACTGTCGAAAGTGTCGTTAAACCCCAATAAATAAATAAAATTAATTCAATCCTGATTCTCCCTTTGTTTATCAATTGTGGTGTATGTGTGTGTGTGGGGGGGGGGGGGGGTATATCAGCTTTGATTTGGAATCACATTGGGGGTCATTCCTTCAAGCCAGTGGTTATTAAATCACCCGATCGGTTTTTTTTATTTTTAGATTTCAACTTAGGATTAACAACTGAAGGCATGCCTTGGAAGATTGATCAAGGCCGAGTTGGATTCTTTGTCAGTCGGAATTACAGTTTAAAACTAATAGTTCTTGTAATTTGTGTTTGCATCGGTTTCAAAACTTGTCACTCACCCGACACAAAACCCTGTTCCAAAATATGATACGATGGATCACAAAAACTCGAATCTGGTTCTACCTCATTGTGTTTGGCTGTTTGTGTACATAAAGCAACATATTGAAACATAGTCCCGTATGAAACTGGATGCATGATTATTAACAAAAGCGAATCGTTATCCCGGACACCAATCGAGAGGTAATGTTCTGAATGGAGATATTATGAAGGGGTTTCTAGTGGTTCACACCCTAAATTACTATAGCGACACCCTCCATGGCGTATAATACAGCCGACGCTAGGTTTACGAATGAAATACGAAATGTACAAAATTTAAAGCTGACCTAACCGCCACGAAAATAAGATGACCAGCCAGACTGTAATGCGGTAGTTTAGCTGATTACACAATGCACCGGCCAGCCAGCTGCGAATGATAACGATGATTATGCAGGCCCGTCGGAACGAAATTTTATATTGGGGGGGGGGGGGGGGTGCTGATATTGCTAATTTGGGTGAACTGACTGGTACTAAATGGGTATGGTGTATCCAGATGCCGAATACATCTGTCGCGAGCGCTGACGGTACGAGCTTTTTGAGGGGATGGGAGAGGGGAGGGGGTTACTCCCCAGAAATTTTTTTGAAAAGGAAAATCAAAGGAAGCATTCTGGTAGCTTTTTGAAGCAAAAACCTCTTGATTTTTTTAAACGGCAAAAGTATTTTTTTTTTTTAAATGTTTCAAAATCCCCATAGAACCCCATAACATTTTGGGACGGTTCTCACACCGGGCTCACCTGCAGGTCGTGGCCGTATTCCGTCATGCTAAAAAACAGTCAGGCCTTATGGTGGATTCATTAGTTTTATCATTACGCCAACGGTCGTCGTGGTCTTCTAAGCTGCCAAAGGAATTGCTCAAAACGTTTGCACATCGACATATGCAGGTGCATGCTATACATTCAGTGATACGTTCATAATTCTAATCCAGGGGCGTAGTAAGCTAATTTTTTTTTTTTTTTTTTTTTTTTTGGGGGGGGGGGGGGGGGGGTAGGACCTATATTCCCATGACGCGGCGCGTCATCCAAGCGGCGAGTGGGGGTGAACACGAGAGGGGATATCCTCCGTGTCGTTAGTGGGGGGGGGGGGGGGGGGGGGTGGGCGGGGGGCCTCCCCCGAGAAAATCTTCGAATTTAAGAGGTAAAAACATGCATTCTGGTTGATTCTGAGCAAATAAATCTTATATTCCTATGACGCGAAGCGTCATCCGAACCGCGAAGAGGCGAGTGGGGGGTGAGCACGAGAGGGGGGTACCTCCCCCGTCTCGTTGGTGGTGTCAGGGGGGGCCTCCCCCGGGGAATTTTTTTAATTTAAGATGTACAAATATGCATTCTGAGTTAATTTGAGCAAATACATCGTCAATAAGGAAATACGTCAGCTCTCTGATCAATTCAGCGTGATTTCCGAGCAGAATGACAGGAATAGTGAACATGCAATGAATTACCCTGTGGTTGGCTGGGGTTTAACATCGCTTTCCACAATTAGGCGAAAACGCGACTGTCAGTTTTATTGGTGGAAGAAAGCTCACATGGAACCCACTCAATCCAGTAATCATTAACAGCAATGTCGGAATATGGTAACCAGTGGGCATCCCGTGTGGAGAAACCACCAACCCAGCCCAGTAACGCCTACTTCTGACAAATTTGTTGGGGTGGGGGTGGGAAATATCTCCCTTACCCCCCCCCCCCCCCCGGTTCCTACGCCACTGTTCTAATATGTGTTAAATAATGTAATGTCCAGTCTTATTCAGATTACATCGGTTGCTCCCATCATGGATAAACTAACGACGAAATATGAGCAAATTATGGGGGGGGGGGGTGCAGCCACCACCCCCCCCCCCCCCCCCGGTTCCGACGGGCCTGTTATGGGTAAAAGCTCTTGAAAGTTGAATTTTTTCCTGGTGGGTATCGATTCTTGGCCCTTTCGGAAGTCCAACGCTGTAACGACTGAGTCACTGCCTTCCCGTATGATACACTACAAGAGCAGAAAGAGTAATATATTGCTACTGCTTGAAGATGAACGAACGAGGAACAAAATGATTCCAGACCACGGCGGACATGCCTAGCCACCCCTATAGACGGGAAAACTTCTCTCTCAAAATCGGGAGCAGAAGTGCCCCCCCCCCCCCCTTGAGAAAATGTTAGTTGCATTCCTACACCCCCCCCCCCCCCACACCCAAGTCAAACTGTGGTGATATCTTGTGCAGATCAATGGTGCCGCGCGCCGTTGTACTTTCTTTTAAACTCTTTAACATAAGAATCGCATGTGACCGCTCTTTCTTGGAACAGACAACCAACAACAGTTCACTTCAATCCGCTTGTCTCACCGCATTAACCACCCACCCCACCGAGCTCTTTCCAATGAGATATCATAAGCTATGTTTTCTTTGCAAGAGATGAAAAAAAATTATGAAAAATAAATGTCAATTCTTGTGAATATGGCTGGTCATTTTGGTCGTTACGTTGGGTAGGATAGGGTAGGCCCTATAGGGTGAAGACCATATTCAAGCAAATTCCTTAGAAATAAAATTTCTGCATTTTGGGCAGGAATTTGCTAAAATCATGAAAAACTGCTGGAATTTCCCGCTCTGGATAAACTCTACTGAAACAGGCAACAAACTAGTTTCTTATCTTCAGTTGTCATCTGTATTTGTTTGTACGGTATAGCCCATTAGAATATTCGCAAATATCTTTGAACCCAATCCGACTCAAACCCTACCCCAAACACCTCATGCGGTCAGTTGGGTGAATTTTGTGTACTTCAACACAAAATCATTCCAACTTGTTCATAAATATTTTTTTTAAGGAAAAATAACCAGTCCGGTAATGTTTAGTTATGTATTTATTTATTGGTAGTAATGGCTCTTGAAAAGGTGAAGTCATATCTTCTTAGTGACAGGGTTACGGGTGGAGAAAGCTGGAGAGAACCACTGAGTAGTGTCGACTGCGAGTCATTGACCGACTCTTCAACTTACTAATCCTGCCGATGCAGGGTTAGTATTTGTTGAAGGCATGTGTGCCATCAACGTGCAATTAGCCTCAGCACACCGTGTTTCAACTGAGCAATGGGGATAAAGTTCTTGGCTCAAGGACACAACTTTGCAGTTATCTCCAGATACTTCAGCTTACTCCACTCGTAAAACAATCCAACACGACATGACCACGCCTGTTAATCCTTTAACAACATTACTTTTTTCAATGAAAATTAATTGTTTTAATAATTTGAACTATTTTTCCATCGTTTGCCAACAAAACCATACAAATGTGGATACACTGGAAGCAGTTCATTGTGCTGGTTTCAAAGTAAAATGTAAGGTATGAAACGTCCCTTATTCCTTATTGATGTCCACAGACGTCACTCGGGTCCTGCGAATGGCTTGTGTCCAGCCTTTGAGTAGTCCCTGGCTTATGTAGAACCCTCTCAAGCCCGTACAGTGTGATATCCCCTTTCCACAGTTGCTTTCAGACCAAGCCGGCCTTACCCTATTCTTTTTTTCCACAGGTCCTACTCACGTCAGTTGTGCCACTTTCCCCAGTACAACTTGACTGTCGCTTTCCAGACACCATGGACCGGTTGGGCCTATATTGGCATTTTGAAGGTTAGAGTCTATCGGTAAGGCCACGGGGTGGGGGGGGGGGGGGGGGGTTGGGTTGGGGGTATAAGGTTGCCATTGGGGCTTCTGTGATTGGGCAGTCGGGTCACTGGCCCACTGGGTCAAGAAGGGCTTATGGAAGAAAGGAAAACTGACGAGTGATCAGCAGTGACGATTACAGGGCGATCATCAGGTTGGGGTTTCTTTCTCCCACTGGCCTGACGTCGAGCTCGATTGACCCTAGGATGGGTGACCGTCTGAGCGATCGATTGGACTCCCGTGTTGTGTCCTTGGGCAAGGCACTTAACCCCATTGGGGGTGGGGGGCACGATGACGCCATGTACTAAGGCGTTCTGCACGTCGACGATGCGCATATTTTCAACCAATCTAACCCTGTATGCGCTGCAGTGCGGAGTTACGATGCTGGGTAGCTGGCAGCTGCTCGTCTTTGCTCGGTGGTTCTCTCTGGCTTCCTTCACCCGTAAAACTGTCACCGACACGATATGAACTGGGCTGTAAAAGTGTCGTTAAACCTCAATAAATAAATAAAGAGTGGCCTGACCAAGAGACCCTAACCTCCCCTAGTGCCATTATAGGTTTGGCGATAGCGACAGTCAAGTTGTATGCGGGAGGGGGCACGACATCTAACTTAAGGCCTGTGGGAAAAGGAATATGGTAATGGTAAGGCAGGTTTGGACTGAAGTGACTGTTGGAAGGGGCTATCGCAGTGCACTACTGTTTTACTATGGTACTGACATAGGCCAGGCGCAACTCAACGGCTGGACACATGCCATTGGCAGGTCCCGAATAACGTCCAGACACTCACCTCTATGGACATCGTTAGCGGTCAACGCCTCCATGACGTCGCGCGCTCACCATGACGTCACCGATGTCACAGCTACAACAGTTTTTCACTGTTGATGCCGGACTTTTCCCCATTCACATACGACCTGTCCTAAGCAGCCACACTCAGCCTGCGATGCGAACCGTTCACAGGCAGACTAATGGAGCCTGCCAATGGACCTATAGTGGTCGCGTAACGATAAAAAATTGGGGGTGGGGTGGAGAGGGTGCAGCCCTTCCCTCCCCCTCACGGTCCGTACGCCTATGGTCATATGTTGAGAAATGCAAGGTTGTTTATTAGGGAAACGATTCCTTCTAAATTAGGCTTTACTTTAGGCACTCCAGCTGATAAAGGGAGAAATATTATCTATAGGCGTTGGGAACGCGGTGGCTCAGTAGGTAGAGGTGCAGGCTGCAAGCCAAAGGGTCCTCGGTTCGAATCCTGCCTGCGGCAACCGCGTTGTGTCCGTGGGCAAGACACGTCATCTCCATTGCCAGTATGGGGGCACTGTGGCGTTGTGTACCAAGGCGTACTGCACGTCGATGGTCATGGAGCACTTGCCTTCAACCAATGCTAACCCTGCTTGTGTGGATTTACTATGTTGGGGAGCTGACAGTTGCTCGCCGTTGCTAGGTGGTTCTCTCCGGGTACTCCGGCTTCCTCCACCCGTAAAACTGTGACGGTCATGATTAGCCATTGTGCATAAATATGTAACCTTAAACACCAATAAATAAATAAATCTATATACGTAAAGATTGAGTGCTTATGTGAGCGAGTGGGTGTTGGTGGGAGGGAGGGAGGTATATCAACATTCTTCTATCTTCAATGTCCACCTCCCATACCCCTCCCCCCCCCCACCTCTCATATCTATTCAAGCCTGCACTACCCTTTGCGAAGATAACAGGAGACACACACACACACAGTGAGAGACCCTATGGGGTTGTGAGTATAGGTGGGGTCGGATGGGGTCATTACAGGACTGTTTATCTGCTTAAAAATGAATTATGAACAAGTTGAGAGGATTGTTTGAAGTCAAAAAAAATTTTCACCCAGTTGAACATGGAGTGTTGAGCGTGGAGGTGGGGTGGGATGGGGCTTTAAAAGACCACTTTATTACAATAAGAGTGCAACTGCAACCCCTATTGTAATAAATTATATTTTATTACAATATGATTTACGGCCCCTATTCCAATTAAAGCAATTTTTATAAACTCACCCAACTGACCCAATGGTGTGTTTGGTGGAGGTAGGGTGGGATGGGATCATTACGGAACTGGGGAAGCACGGTCGTTAAGAGGTAAGAATGTTGGACTTGTGATCTGAAGGTTATGAGTTTGATACCTGGGTGGGGTAACTTGCATTGTGTCCTTGAGCAAAGCCCTTCATTCCCATTGCTCAATTGGGGCACGTGGCACTGCATGCTGAGGCGAATTGCATGTTGATGGCCACTTGCCTTCAACCAATCCTAACCCTGCCTCAGCAGATTAGTACTTTGAACTTGAAGATTCTGACAGTGACTCGCCACTGCTTGGTGGTTCTCTATGGGTTGCTGCACTCGTAAAATTGTCACCAACACTATAACTTGAGCTGTTAAAGTGTCGTTAATCAGCAATAAATAAATATTATGGGACTGATTATTTTCTCTTATTTTTGAATTAATTCTGAAAAAGTTGGAATGATTGTGTGAAGTAAAAAAAAAAATCGCCCAATAGACCCCATGGGGTCACAATAGACACCATGGGGTGTTACGTGTGGAGGTGGGGTCAGATTGCCTGTAAAGATGTTTGCGAACATTTACATATATTTTTCATGTGGCACTAATGGGCTTCCGTAGTTGAGATTCCTACTGGAAAGATGTCAAAGAACTTCATTGATTTCTCATTCTTTTGTGTCCAGATAAATCTTGGAATTCCACATATTCTTCATTGTTATTTTACGCATATAGCTGTCTGTGAGGTTTATGGCAATATATTCCTGTAAACCCGCTTTTTTTCAAATCAACCCATTCCTTGATCATCTACCCAAACTCACTTACCACTTATTCCATTTTCATCTTATTTATTTAGCTCACCTGATTGAAAGTCAAAGGGGGCTATAGCCATCATTTGGTGTATGTTTCTTCAAAACCACTGGACCAAATTCAAAAGACCATCTTTAGACGATACCCTTTCTACTTTGTTCAAATTAAGCTGATGCCATCTTCGGGCTCTTGTTAATGCCACAAAATGATGAAAAATCTTTGCCTTTCTCACGAACCATCAATAAGAATGCCCTGTTTGGTATGGAAATTCTTGTAGTGGTGATGATTAAAGTTTATTCAAGGGAAGTTTGTAGATCAATATTTGGGTTCTTAGCGACAACATGCCCCTTTTTGGGCTACACCCAAAATTTGTACATAAAGAACTGATAGGGTGTTTAGAACCAAATTTGGCATGTACTATAATTGTGCCATCGCTACTGGATTTATGCTCGAAAATCTTTTTTCAATGCCCCATGGGAAACCCCAAGAGCTAACGAGAGTGATGTCACGCATACAACCCAACTTTCCCAGCAATGGCAATGCTTAGACACAAAATAGTCGGAGCCATTTTTGTTAACCGTTTACCTGACGATTCTGCCATATGTGCACTCATGATAAACAAAACTTGCTATTCAAATTTTATTTTTGCATTTCTCTACTTCAAAACAGACGTCATGACCTATTAATGGAACAAAGTTGATGAGCTTGTTCCAATAAGGACTAAAAAGCTATGGTTAGAAGTAAAAATTGAAAAAAACATAAGTTTAAAAAAAGGTTCTGCATGTAGTGACTGTGAATAGTTCAAAATGCATATTGGAGAAAAGAAAAAAAAATGCCTAATTGGGGGTGGGGGTGGGGTGTTTGTCTGGGTTTTTAACCATGAACTTTAACCAAAAGTGTAAAAAGAACATTTTTTATGAAATGAAAAAAAAAAGTCTAATTGCCTCCCCCCCCCCCCCCCCCCACCACCAAAAAGCGTTTGGAAAAAGGTTAAATTAATGGCAATATTATCTGAAACCACTGTGCTCAGCTTCAGTACACCTGGCCCGAAATGACAAAAAGAAATGGCGTAACAGAGTTTTGGAGAATGAAAGGTAGAACCTTGAAAAGTAGATCTTCAAAAACCTTGCGCTGGGAATACCAAGTAAAATTGATTGACAAAAAAGGGTTAAATTTTTCCTGAAAATGATAAAAGAAATTATTGACATAAATGGAATCATTAAGTTGTATTAGTCATGCAAGAATTGGAGTAAGAAAGTATGTGGCAAAGCCTAATTTCGAATACAAAGAAAGTAAGTCTGAAAACACGTTTAAAGGGGTTAAAATCATGACGATTTTAAAAAAAATCACTGTAGAAATGTTCAGCAGATAGTAGACATTGTCCCAAATAAGAAACAGTGACATTCCACTAAACTGTTTGAAGAATTAAAGGTGTAATTTTACCCCCCCCCCCCAAAAAAAAAAAAAAAACAGAACCTTTAACCAAAAACATTAACCTGTAAGTTGCCATACAAAAAAAATATAAATATTTCCCCAAATAACATGAAACCTAAAAAAATATAAACAAAATGAGAATGTTACAGTCAATAGTAATATTAATTTAAAAGAAAAAAAACCAAAAAAACTGTAAGGTTGACTAAAAAAATTAACCAAAACACCAAATGTTAACAGACAGACAGAAGAAAGTCATGACTAAACAGGAAAAAAAACAAAACAACTTGAACCTTCAGTAAAAAACTTTAACAATAAACTTTAACCAAAACTCTAAATGTTAACAGATGGATGGACAGACAGACAGAAGTCATGACTATAGCCCTTACTGTATGTAAACAGTCGGGATAGAAATGGAAAAAAATCAAATGCAAATATTTAAACAAGATCCCCCAAGGAACCTTAATCGTTCACTTGATAAATGATTAAGTGTTTCAAAGAAGTAGTTGGGATCTCAAACAGTTAGTCATGGTTGATCAGCACTCCAGGGGAATGCAGTCATGAAATTATTCATAACACTGGCGTTCATGTCAGATGACTATTATCATAGGTCTTCCTGACTGCTTCCAATTCTATCACCTGTAAAAAAAGCACTGCTTAACCCCCTACACACTGATGTCGAAATTAAAGTTCAGGGTGCAAATATTTCCCATAATGCCACTAGGAATTTTACCAATTCAATCTTGTTTGACAGAGCTCAATGAGCTCTGTCAAACAAGATTGAATTGGTTAAATTCCCAGTTGCATTATAGGAAAAATGGCTACTTCAAATCTGGATATATTGACATCAGTGTGCAGGGGGTTAAATTCCAAGGGTTGTAATGTCATTGAGAGCAGCTTAAATTTCCAACTAAAATTAATCTCTGATTTTTCAGGCTCAAATCAGGGAAGCTAAATCAGAACTGGTAGGAGCCCCAGATAAAACTTCAGTTAAGTATCCTATTAATTTTCTAGTATCCAGAAAAAAATTAAGTGAAATAAGATCATCTTGTATGAAACGCTCAGAATATAGTTTTCAAGAGTGTTCAAGTAAATCACACCTCACCAATTATTATGATTCTCCATTTATCCCACCTGAAGATCATATTGATTTGTTTTTAGAACACTTGCGAAATCACCCTGCCCAGTTTGTTCAACTTCCATATGGAAATTTTAATCTTGATAGTCTGTTCGGTTTCAAAGAAATACTTCAACTTCAAAATATTCAGAATGAAAGTCGACAAGAGGATCTGTGGTTTTCATTGGATGTACCAAAGATGCAAATGAAACAAAACATTAACATGGACTCTGTAAGGAAGTATCAACATATTCTACAGGATTACCCACCTAATGATTTTTTCAGATTTGTGCATGGAGAGGATGTAACAGCTTCCGAATTGAGTGTACTTGCCTGCAATAGATGGCTCAATAGTTCAATGTTTCATATTTTCAAAGAAATAATCCACAAGAATGACTCACATACTTACATAATTTATCTACCAGATCATTCTAATCTTAACTGGCAACGACAAGCTGATAGAGTAAAAAAATTTTTCAAACACAATTTTCAAGATGCCAGTATCATTTTTGTCTGTCACATAGGAAAAAATCCAATCACTGGAGAAACATTTCTAAATGAAATTAACATGGGGAATAGTTTCAAAAAAGCAGATCACTTTTCTTTTATACACTACAGTTTTGAAAACAATATTATAACATATGCAGACTCTTTGGCCTGGAAAGCACCAACAAATTTCATATCAGAGGTTTCAGCATTCATCAAGAATTACTTCAATATTAAAGTCATCCCTAGTTTCAAATACTGTCATCACCCAAATTTGGGTAGCGGTTCTCAACACAGATGTTCAAATGAATGTGCTCTTTCCTATCCTATTCAAACTTGTAGTTCTGTTTGTGGAGTGGCAGTTATTATTGGAATGTGTATTGCAGCGAAGGATCCCAATATGTTTCATTCTCTTTGCAGTATTAATTGTAATGAAGATGTTAAATATTTGAAACAAATATCAACATATGGGCGTTTTTTGAGATTGGTGCTCATGAACTGGATAATTGATGAAAAGATTACTATTGAAATGATATACATGATGAAGCAAAAGGATCAAAGTGACAATTCAAATAAATCAAAACACCACTACAGACTTTCTCTCAAGAAACAGAAACATTCACTCAATAAAAATAATTCTTCTGAATCCAACATTGCAAATGCAATAAAGACGAGTGAGTTAAATGACATTGAAATTGATGATTCAGAAATGGGAAAGAGTAATAACGATCCAAACGAAAATGAAAAAAGTGTTCCGATTGTTTGCATTGATTTGGAAAGAAATTATAAAAATGAAGAAATTAAAAAAACAGTGATGGAAATTCAAGGAGAATTGAATGAAATTACTAAAAGAAATATTCATAATAAGCTACATTTAACAATGTTAGGAGGAAACAAAGTTTGCTTATACTGTAAATTGAAAAATGGAAAAAACAGAGCAAAAATATTTTCATATCATCCAAACAATACTTCATCTAGGGAATTGAAAGAAGTTCAGGAATTTATTCAAAGTGAAAAGCTTACAAAATGGATTGATATTGATGATAAATTTGAATTTCTCAAATATTTGAAGACTGGCATTGAGACTAAACGTTATTTCTCAACTTTCCGCTTTGATTTTACACAGGTGTTTAGAATACTGAATAAGACTGTGAATGTACATCGTGACATGGAAGTAAATCCTGCATCCACAACAAAGACAAAAAATTGGGGTTCTACTCACAGACTAGATGACACCTACACACTTGCATCAAATCAACAAGAAAAGGATTTCACTGCAGTGCGGGTTTCAATACAATGTAGTTCAAAATCAGAATCTTGCAGGACTGACTGTGGAGTTTTAATTAAGGAAAGTAAGGTAGAAAACAATGTTCTGAGCTGCTGTGGTATGAAAGTAGAAAATATTCGTACTTGTAATAATTGTAATACATGTAGTTCTTCTCAGTGGTGTAATTACAATGAAACTGTCTTGTGTAGAGCATGTTATTTATATCTTAGAAAATATAAAATTTCAAGACCCGCGACCTTGTGGAACACAACAGAAGATATTATGTCACATCCCCATATGAAATGTAAGTGGCAACTCAAATTAGAGCTAAAAACATCTGACATGGACAACTGGATTGTGAAAAAGAAAGCAAGTAATGATTTTTATCACCAAGAAGAAAACCCAGAGCAACTTATTAAACGACCATCCCTCCAGACTAGAGATGAATGGGATAAAATGAGGAGTAACGTGAAGGGAACAGCAAAGCAGATATACAGTAGTGCCATCAGAAAAGTTAAAAATGAAATGACTTCACAATCAACTGAACATTCCATGATTCAAATTAAAAGTAGGTGTTATAGAGTGGATAATCACAGTTTATGCAAGTACATGACAGAACGAGATGAAATAACAGTAAACTCTGATTGGAGAAATACCGAAAAAATACTGGAAAAACATTATTCTGATGTTCTGCTATTTCAGCGTGGTGATAAAAGTCTTGGTAGAAACTATCATATAGTAATCTGTCCTGACGAAAACATGGATCATTTGAAAATACATGGAAAACATGTTCTTGGATATGACATTAAACAAGACTGCAATCAAGCAAGATTTAAAACTGGAATTATTACCTATTGTGATGGAAAAAATAAAGGTCGTGCTGCATTGTGTGCTATTACCAGTTCTGAAGATTGTGAAACACATAAACTAACTTTTGAAATTTTAAGGAAAAATATCAAATGTTCTAACAGAAATTGTGCACATCCACGTCGACTACATATATTTGATGATTTAAATGGATGGTTTTGGCATAGACCTTGTTCTGATTCTGAATCATTTTCACCACTAATTCAACATGACAAGGCTACCGACATCAGGAATGCAGTTATAGCGATGGGATGGAAGTCAACATTGTGTAATTTTCATTCTCTGAATGCCTATCGGACTCACATAGATAGTGAAAAGCTGTTGAAAATGTTCATGTCACCATTTGAAATTGGTTTGAAATGCATCATGCGATCCTGGAATGAGAATATGCGTGAAAATTTAACAGACTCTTTTCAGACATTCATCTTAGAAAGTGTACCTGACCGACTTCTTCCACATGATGTGAAATTTGAGTTCTTGCGTTATTTGAATAATCAATGGTTCAAATCAGAAATATGGAAGGATACATTTACTGCAGAGGTACTATTTCATGTTCCAAAAGAAGACAGAAGGAATTCTTTATTGCTCACCAACAATGCAACAGAAAGAAAGTTTCGTGATATAGATGACACAGATTTTAAAGAACACTTAAATCGGCGATTAGCGTACGAAGTGCATACTCTTTTGGACCAAACATTATTTAGAGATTCCCATGACACAGAAGGGAAAGATTTGAAGAGTTTTCAGGTGAATCACAAAAAAAGTGAAATGAAGAAGATAAATGAAGGACTGAAAATATGTGAAAGTGGTCGACTTCAAAAAATTGATGACTGTGAAGAACATGGCTGGTTCCTGGTAAAAAAAACTGATGTTAAAGAACCAAGTAATGTTGAAGATGATATTTTGTTAGGTCACGAAAATTGCCTGGAAAATATTGAAAATCTTGAAGAACCACACAGACCATTCCTTGATCTTACTGCAGCATCTCAAGAACTTGTTGATGAACATGGTTATGATACCCTCAGCCGCGGGAGACGCATTATTCAAGAACTGAATTACAGGGCATTTCAACTGTTTAGAACAGAAGTGTTAAAATACTTACCAAATTGTGTACAATTAAAAATTACTGAAGAAAATGGGTATTTGTGCAACATTAAACTTGGCGTATGCACCTGTTTTACATTCATACAACGTGGACAACCATATTTCTGCAAACACCTTTATGCAATTTTATCCTTTATTCATCAAGAGAAGGAACCTGTGAATCTCATTCAACTGTATTTACATTCAATGCCAGAAATTCCAAATTATTTATTGTCAAAGGATTCACCTCAAAATAATAAAAGTAATAAAGTTTCAGATGACGACTCTATTTTTCAACACATCATGCAACAAGCACATGTTGAGAATCCAGATGAAATACCCACTACAGATGGAGATAAAATGTTTTTGAAAATACTACATGAGAAACCAGTGTTAAATCGTAATGTAGGTGGTTGTTCTGGAAAACGATTCCCTCACAACTTAGGTTTCCGAAGACTCAGTGGTTCAATTAAAAAGGATATTCCAATTGTTCAACCAGACATCCACTCATGTGAGGATCCTTACAGACCCAATGTTTATTTCCCAAACAACAGTCGAGACAGACATGGTGGAAGGAAGAGGATAAGAGTTGTTAATCGGGGGCTTAACTTAATTAAATCGATACAAGAAGGATTGCAATCATTAGGTCTTAAAATAGGACAACAGGATATGCAAAATCAAAAAAAAAAATTCACTAACAAAGAGGAAGTTAAAACTAAAAAGGCAAATGCCATTAGTGATAAAAAGAAAGTGGCAAAGACAAAAAATAAAAAAACACTTTGTTTTTCATCAACAGGTGGTCCAATAATGTGTGTTAAATGCATCAATGAACAAAGAAAATTGATTTACCGCTGCCATAAAAAAACAGATTTAGACAGACACATTGTACTTTGTCACAAAGAAGAAAATATAGCATGTGCGCAGTGTTTTGAGAGATATCACCTACTTGTAACATTCAACAGTGAAATGAAATTTAAACAACATTTGAATAGTCATGTAAATCCATTAACCACAGAGCATATTGACCCACCACATGCACAAATAGAAGATAATTCCTCGCATAAGAAATCGAAAATTCCAACTTCAAATATATCAATCTGCTCAACTGAAGTGAATGAAGTTAGTAAAGTTCAAAATACTACTTCTTCGAAAGCAAACTCAAATTCAAAGGAAGCAAAACTAATTTCAACCAACACTCCCACAAATAAATGCTTGCCTGAAACAAATGAGAAGTTATTGAATGGAGAAAATGTTCCACTGGAACAAAAAGAAACCGAACCAATTAATGAAGCTGATCATCTTAAATATAGGACAGAGGCTGCTTCCAAATCATTTGATACAATAAAAACACTTCGCCGAAATAAATTATCATTATTGAGCAGGCAAAAGGGAACACCAGGTATATCCAATCTAGCCAAAAAAAAACTGAATGAACAAAAAACCACTCTGCAATCACCAACTTCACTCTTAAAACCAGCTAAGAGAAGGAAAATCGCCTATCCATGTGGGGAATGTTCTGAAGAATGTACTGGAGATCCACCTTCTATTGCTTGTGATAAATGTAACAATTGGTACCACTGGACATGTGTAGGTATTGGCAAGAAACCTCCTGACAAACTGCAATGGTACTGCCTGAAGTGTTCATATTAATAAAAATATTTGTGCTTTAACCCGTTTCCTATCCAATGTATCATGGCTCTATTGAGAAGTGTTCACAGCCACTGTAGTGGCTTTATACTATTTGCACAGACTTGTTTTTTCCAAGTAGTAAAAAATAAACATTAGTAGCAAATTATTTTGTTAAAATTTATTGGAGAGTGTCAATAGGTTCTCTCTCCAATATATTGTGACAAAACAATTTTTCTTGAACAAAATTTTGTTCAAAGTAAGGCTTCCCTTCTAGGTTGGAATCTTTGATAAATATACCTGCATTTCAAATCCCCTTTGAAAACTGGTTTAGCACTCGACCAGTTAAGAATAAAATTAATTGTGAAGTACACTGGCAGGTCTAACTGTTTAGTTAGATGAAAGGCAAATTTCTCTCTGAAACTCAAGAACTAGACATTCAGAAACGGTATTTGGTTTGTTTTTCTAAAACAAACATTTTGATTGATGATTCTTGGTTAATTTCCAATTCATTGAATTCCTTCTTCAAAAAGAATTCTAAGGAATTAATACTTTTAATTGGTATGTGTTAATCACACATACTATAGTTTATGTATGGTTTCCTTTTGTTTTTCTTTTTACTTTTAGTTTGAACAATATTTATTTGAAAATTATATTATATTTATAAACTAACTAAAATACTTTTTTTTATTTTAAACAATATTTATTTGAAAAATTATGTTACATGTATACACTCTTTAAATACAACAAAGAAAAGTCAAAGTTAATAAATTAAAATACAGCAGAATACAATATAAGAAAAAAGGTGATTCACCAATTGCCTATGAAAGGAGAGATTCGAGAGTAAGCTTATGGCTAATGTAAGTTGTCTCCCTAGCGTCTATATCATTTACCTCATCCTGTTGGTGTAGATGGAATATAATCTCATATATTGCTGTCTGGTAGCAGAGACCCTTTCTAATTATGCTTATTTAGTTGATTATAAAACCCTTTTTCTTTTTCTTTAATTATTTAGTCTTCTGGGCTTGTCTTTTTCACCCAAATTTAAATGTGAATCTTTCTATCTGCTGCTTTTTGGCACAGCAATATACTAAGACTTATATGCGACCAATCATGTTTTTCAACTCAAAGGGCACTGTTGGTGTCCTGAGTGGTGTTTTGAATGTTGTTCACACTAATATCTCATGCAGGACTTCAGCTAAGAAGCTGCGAGCACTGGCTGTATTTTTCAGTGAACTATTCCAGTTTACTTGGTTTACTATTCCATGTAAATTTAAACTATGTTCAACATGGGCATGTCGTTAGGAGGATATCCGGAACTCGGAGAGCATAACATATCCCTGCATTCATTTTTAAAAGAATTTCACCTGCATTCATTTTTAAAAAAATTTCAGAAAACCAGCATTACAACGGCTCTCATAAGAAACTTTTCAATGTTGGTGTCAGAGAATGCATTACTGTGATTAGATATATAATGGGTTAAATGGCCAGAAAGATCTGAAAGTTGAAACTTAATTTTTAGGGGAGGAAACACAGTTTCAATTGAGAATCGAATATTTTTCACCTGTTGTTGCGCGAAGCCTAAAACTTTAATGTGCATTCCACTGTGCATGTTAATAATAAAGTGATAAACGACATAACCCTGCTCTCAAGGAGGTTTAGATGGTTTAATCAGGAGTGATAAACGAGAATATAAACTGCTGAATGAAACTACATGATTATTATTCCATTTGTCTGTGCATGCTCACAATAAACCAAGTAAACCAGAATAGCTCACTGAAAAATACTCTAAAAATTTCAAAACTGAATGACATTGAAAATGTGGGGGCAATGGCACAGAGCCAATTATTTGCATTTTTCGCATATGAAACTCCTCAAATACAATTCCCACAATGTTTTCCAAATTTCTTCAGTATCCATTTTGATCCCTCCATAGAACACTTTAAAATTATATGGTATTCCCAGTATTTACTTCCAGACATGTTTAGTATGAAAAATTCCAGTTAGTGAGAACTATATCCGACAAAGCATTTATTCTCCATACAAGACAAAAACAGTTATTTTTCTCACCCTCCCCATCCACTAGTTCTGAAATTCATGCTCCAAAAATAAATAAATTAAATATTGGCAATGTTGTGGGAACATATGCACAGTTTCATCAAATTGATAATGAAAGTGTTAATGACACTGTAGCTCAACTTTTTTAAGACATGTACATGTGAAGTGTGTGACACAGCAATGACAAACATCTAGGTAATGACCTAATAACAAAGGTACATGTAAAGTATTGAAAGTATTGTAATGGTCCGTACATAACTGAGGACCGTAGACTGTAACAAATATATAGGTAAAGTATTGTATAAGTGGGGTGACAGTTAGATGCTAAACTAAAAAAGAAATCTCTGAGTCCCAGAATGGGTCTCACTGAACCCAAAAATATTTGTTCTCATAGCACACTGATAACAAAGGCACCCCAAAACACTCTCGTTCCTTTCACAAGGTGATAACAAAGGTACCCCAAGAAGTTTTGTGAAGATCAGTTCATAAATACAGACTCTAGCCCGAGCTGTATTGACATGTGCACTTACTCTGTATAAGTAGCACTGAATAAATCAAAGTTCATTTAATTTGTGCATAATTTCTGCACGAGAAAATTTATTCAAATCAGCGCTTTCATATGGAAGTTTGGCACAGAAATCTGATTGCATTTAATTTTGGTACAAAAATGCTGCCAGTGGCCATCTTGAATTTTGGACCACACCCAAAAACACTCGTTCTCGTCCCACAGTGATACTAAAGGTATCCAAGAAGTTTCGTAAATATCGGTTCATAAATACGGACTCTAGCCCGAGCCGTATATACAGTGTGACGGACAGACAGACAGAAGATGGGACATGACAGTACCTCAAATTTGGCTTCGCACATGTTGAGCTGAAAATTAGGCTTTATTTGGGAAAGAAATTGCAACATGAGCAAAGTTTCAGTTAATGGACCACAATGTTAAGAAAATATAATGACATAGTGGTCAAACATTTATCTGTAGACCTGACAAACACTGAAAATCAAGTTAATGGGATTAAGTGGAGGACCCATGGGTTTCTAGGGAGCCTGGCACACTATCCACCTTCCACCATTTGGTAACTCCCGCCTCCAAATTTAAATTTTTTTGTTTGATTTCATTTCCTTAATACAAGTACCACACACCTTATTCTGAGATTACCCAGCCCACCCCCCCCCCCCCCCCCCCTCCCACCCCAGGATAATATGCAATTGTGATGATTTTAGTGCTTAGAGATCCCTCAAAATATACAAAAAACGTTTTTATAGTTCACACTTCAAATCCATTGAAACATATAATCACTACACAAACCATATTTTGGGAGTGATTTTAATAACTTCTACTAAGGTAAATTGTAATATTCAGAGCACTTTTGTTGGTAACTCATGCCAAACTTTTCACCACAATCCCACAATCTCAATATTTACTTTTGAGGTTGAATGCATTACCTCAAGTCCATTTAAATGTAAGGCAAGTCTAAGAAATTTTTGATATAAGTTATTAAATGGTGAATACGGGCAGCTTTTTGGATAAATGAATCATGTTATTTTTGGGTTGTCAAAAATTACGTTTTTTTAGCAGCATGTTGAAAATTGCTGAATTTTGTGAGTATCATGTGACCAAGAGTTATCAGTTCTAACTGCACAATTCTTGAAGTGATAACTTTATTACGTCAATTTGATTTAATAATGTTAATACTTCAAGAACCCTGCAAACCAAATTTACAACTGTTGGTCAGATCTCCATTCATGGTACAATCCCCTTTTTAACAGTTAACACCGGAATCAGAACCATGGTGCTTCCCCCCCCCCCCCCCTCCCCCAATGTTCCAGGCTACGAGTGTTACTACCTCTTGCCTTGCTACTATCGAAGATAGAATTCAACTTGATCTTGACAAAGTGTCATGTTCTGTTTTATCCGAGGATTCTTGGATAATTAATTGAAACAAATCAAATGATTCTTGGATAATTGATTCAAACAATTTGTTAGAGGATTCTTGGATAATTAATTCAAACAGATCATCAAAGGATTCTTGGATAATTGATTCAAACAATTCGTCAGAGGATTCTTGGATAATTGATTCAAACAGTTCATCAGAGGATTCTTGGTTAAATGATTCAAACAATTCATAGTAGGATTTTGGATAAATGATTCAAACAACTCATCAGAGGATTCTTGGATAATAGACTAATACATCAGTGGATTCTTGGATAATTGATTCAAACAATTCATCAAAGGATTCTTGGATAAAAGATTCAAACAACTCATCAGAGGATTCTTGGATAATAGACTAATACATCAGGATTCTTGGATAATTAATGGAAACAATTCAGCAGAGGATTCTTGGATAATTGATTGAAACAATTCGTCAGATGATTCTTGGATAATTGATTGAAACAATTCATCAGGGGATTCTTGGATAACTGATTCTTGGATATTGTGATCTTCAACGACGGTCTACAGCATATATGATTCTGGAATTTACTGCTATAAACTTTTTCAACAATTATTTATTGAGACGAATAATAGAAAATTGGAACTTCTCTCTGTCACCAGGAGAAGTGTTCAATTTCAATGAAACCGATACTGAACAGCACTCACTCAACGATTCTTGAACAACTGATTCAAACATTTCGTAACAGGATTCTTGGAAAATTAAATCATACAAATCATCAAAGGATTCTTGGATAATTTGATTCAAACAGTTCGTCAGAGGATTCTTGGATAACTGATTCAAACATTTCGTAAGAGGATTCTTGGAAAATTAATTCAAACAATTCATCAAAGGATTCTTGGATAATTGATTCAAACAATTCGTCAGAGGATTCTTGGATAATTGATTGAAACAATTTGTCAGAGGATTCTTGGATAATAGACTAATACATCAGGAGTCTGGGATAATTCATTGAAACAATTCGTCAGAGGATTCTTGGATAACCGATTCTTGGATATTGTGATCATCACCTACAGTCTACATGATTCTGGAATTTACTGCTACAAACTTTTTCAACAATTATTTATTGAGACGAATAATAGAAAATTGGAACTTCTCTCTGCTACCAGGAGAAGTGTTCAATTTCAATGAAACCAATACTGAACAGCACTCACTCAACTCAACGATTCTTGAATAATTGATGCAAACCAGTTGTCAGAGGATTCTTGGATAATTCATACAAACAAATCATCAAAGGATTCTTGGACAATTGATTCAAACAAATCATCAGAATATTCTTGGATAAATGATTCAAACAACTCATCAGAAAATTCTTGGATGATAGACTAATATATCAGGATTCTTGGATAATCGATTGATACCATTTGTCAGAGGATTCTTGGAGATTTGATTCAAACAGTTCATCGGAGGTTTTGGATAATTGATTCAAACAGTTCATCAGAGGATTCTTGGATGGATGATTTAAACAACTCGTCAGAGGATTCTTGGATAATAGACTAATACATCAGGATTCTTGGATTATTGATTGAAACAGTTCATCAGAGGATTCTTGGTTAAATGATTCAAACAATTCATAAGAGGATTTTGGATAAATGATTCAAACAACTCATCAGAGGATTCTTGGATAATAGACTAATACATCAGTGGATTCTTGGATAATTGATTCAAACAATTCATCAAAGGATTCTTGGATAAAAGATTCAAACAACTCATCAGAGGATTTTTGGATAATAGACCAATTCATCATGATTCTTGGATAATTAATGGAAACAATTCAGCAGAGGATTCTTGGATAATTGATTGAAACAATTCGTCAGAGGATTCTTGGATAATTGATTGAAACAATTCATCAGGGGATTCTTGGATAACTGATTCTTGGATATTGTGATCATCACCTACAGTCTACAGCATATATGATTCTGGAATTTACTGCTATAAACTTTTTCAACAATTATTTATTGAGACGAATACTAGAAAATTGGAACTTCTCTCTGTTACCAGGAGAAGTGTTCAATTTCAATGAAACCGATACTGAACAGCACTCACTCAACTCAACGATTCTTGGATAATTCATTCAAACAAGTCGTCAGAGGATTCTTGGATAATTGATTCAAACAAATCATCAGAGTATTCTTGGATAAATGATTCAAACAACTCAACGGAAGATTCTTGGATAATAAACTAATATATCAGGATTCTTGGATAAAGGATTGAAACAATTCTTCAGAGGATTCTTGGATAATTAATTCAAACAAATCATCAAAGGATTCTTGGATAACTGATTCAAACATTTCGTAAGAGGATTCTTGGAAAATTAATTCAAACAATTCATCAAAGGATTCTTGGATAATTGATTCAAACAATTCGTCAGAGGATTCTTGGATAATTGATTGAAACAATTTGTCAGAGGATTCTTGGATAATAGACTATTACATCAGGAGTCTGGGATAATTCATTGAAACAATTCGTCAGAGGATTCTTGGATAACCGATTCTTGGATATTGTGATCATCACCTACAGTCTACATGATTCTGGGATTTACTGCTATAAACTTTTTCAACAATTATTTATTGAGACGAATAATATAAAATTGGAACTTCTCTCTGTTACCAGGAGAAGTGTTCAATTTCAATGAAACCAATACTGAACAGCACTCACTCAACTCAACGATTCTTGGATAATTGATGCAAACCAGTTGTCAGAGGATTCTTGGATAACTGATACAAACAAATCATCAAAGGATTCTTGGACAATTGATTCAAACAAATCATCAGAATATTCTTGGATAAATGATTCAAACAACTCATCAGAAAATTCTTGGATGATAGACTAATATATCAGGATTCTTGGATAATCGATTGAAACAATTTGTCAGAGGATTCTTGGAGAATTGATTCAAACAGTTCATCGGAGGTTTCTTGGATAATTGATTCAAACAGTTCATCAGAGGATTCTTGGATGGATGATTTAAACAACTCGTCAGAGGATTCTTGGATAATAGACTAATACATCAGGATTCTTGGATTATTGATTGAAACAGTTCATCAGAGGATTCTTGGTTAAATGATTCAAACAATTCATAAGAGGATTTTGGATAAATGATTCAAACAACTCATCAGAGGATTCTTGGATAATAGACTAATACATCAGTGGATTCTTGGATAATTGATTCAAACAATTCATCAAAGGATTCTTGGATAAAAGATTCAAACAACTCATCAGAGGATTCTTGGATAATAGACCAATTCATCAGGATTCTTGGATAATTAATGGAAACAATTCAGCAGAGGATTCTTGGATAATTGATTGAAACAATTCGTCAGAGGATTCTTGGATAATTGATTGAAACAATTCATCAGGGGATTCTTGGATATTGTGATCATCACCTACAGTCTACAGCATATATGATTCTGGAATTTACTGCTATAAACTTTTTCGACAATTATTTATTGAGACGAATACTAGAAAATTGGAACTTCTCTCTGTTACCAGGAGAAGTGTTCAATTTCAATGAAACCGATACTGAACAGCACTCACTCAACTCAACGATTCTTGGATAATTCATTCAAACAAGTCGTCAGAGGATTCTTGGATAATTGATTCAAACAAATCATCAAAGTATTCTTGGATAAATGATTCAAACAACTCAACGGAAGATTCTTGGATAATAAACTAATATATCAGGATTCTTGGATAAAGGATTGAAACAATTCTTCAGAGGATTCTTGGATAATTAATTCAAACAAATCATCAAAGGATTCTTGGATAACTGATTCAAACATTTCGTAAGAGGATTCTTGGAAAATTAATTCAAACAATTCATCAAAGGATTCTTGGATAATTGATTCAAACAATTCGTCAGAGGATTCTTGGATAATTGATTGAAACAATTTGTCAGAGGATTCTTGGATAATAGACTAATACATCAGGAGTCTGGGATAATTCATTGAAACAATTCGTCAGAGGATTCTTGGATAACCGATTCTTGGATATTGTGATCATCACCTACAGTCTACATGATTCTGGAATTTACTGCTATAAACTTTTTCAACAATTATTTATTGAGACGAATAATATAAAATTGGAACTTCTCTCTGTTACCAGGAGAAGTGTTCAATTTCAATGAAACCAATACTGAACAGCACTCACTCAACTCAACGATTCTTGGATAATTGATGCAAACCAGTTGTCAGAGGATTCTTGGATAATTGATACAAACAAATCATCAAAGGATTCTTGGATAATTGATTCAAACAGTTTATCAGAGGATTCTTGGATGGATGATTTAAACAACTCGTCAGAGGATTCTTGGATAATAGACTAATACATCAGGATTCTTGGATTATTGATTGAAACAATTCGTCAGAGGTTTTTTTGGATAACTTATTCTTGGATATTGTGATCTTCACCGACGGTCTACAGCACATATTCGATTCTGGAATTTACTCCTATAAACTTTTTCAACAATTATCTATTGAGACAAATAATAGAAAATTGGAACTTCTCTCTGTTACCAGGAGAAGTGTTCAATTTTAATGAAACCGATACTGAACAGCACTCACTCAACTCAACGCTTCTTGGATAACTGATTCAAACATTTCATAAGAGGATTCTTGGACAATTAATTCAAACAAATCATCAAAAGATTCTTGGATAACTGATTCATTCATTTCGTAAGAGGATTCTTGGAAAATTAATTTAAAAAAATCATCAAAGGATTCTTGGATAATGGATTCAAACAATTCGTGAGAGGATTCTTGGACAATTGATTCAAACAAATCATCAGAATATTCTTGGATAATTGATTCAAACAACTCGGCAGAGGATTCTTGGATAATTGATTCAAACAGTTCATCAGAGGATTCTTGGATGGATGATTTAAACAACTCGTCAGAGGATTCTTGGATAACTGATTCAAACAATTCGTCAGAGGATTCTTGGATAATTGATTCAAACAATTCATCAGAGGATTCTTGGATAAATGATTCAAACAATTCGACAGACTAGTCTTGCATAATTGATTCAAACGACTCATCAGAAGATTCTTGGATAAATGATTCAAACAACTCATCAGAAAATTCTTGGATGATAGACTAATATATCACTATTCTTGGATAATTGATTCAAACAACTCGGCAGAGGATTCTTGGATAATTGATTCAAACAGTTCATCAGAGGATTCTTGGATGGCTGATTTAAACAACTCGTCAGAGGATCCTAGGATAATTGATTCAAACAATTCATCAGAGGATTCTTGGAGAACTGATTCAAACAATTCGTAAGAGGATTCTTGGATAATTGATTCAAACAACTCATCAGAGGATTAATTGATTCTAAAATAATCATTATAGATACCGACTTGACTAATGAGCTATGCGAACAATAATTCAAGGATATCTGATTATTGGATATTCAGAACATCAATGAAGGCCAACTGCACAAAGGATTTGTTTTGGAAATTCATTACAAAATAATTGAGTTATGAAACATTGAGCATGTAATACAAAATTAAACTTCTCTCTGTTACCAGGAGAAGTTTTCATATGCAATGAAACTAATAATCAACAGCTGTCGCCGAATTCACTACCTAAAGAAGTCAAAGATAATTTATTCAAGGAAATGCCATTTAATTCTTTTGAAATAACTTCAGAAAATATTTCTAGGATATTTTTGATTATTTATAGAACTCAACATGACAAAACACAAATTCTCTGTTAACAGGAATGTTCAAATTTAAAAACTACAACTTCAATAATCAAAAAAGTACAACTTCAATAATCACAACATACTTTGGACTTTTTATACAAACCAATCCAAACTGTACATAGTGTATATAGATTGTACAAACCAATCCAAATTGTACATAGTGTATATAGATTGTACAAACCATTCCAAATTTTACATAGTGAATTTAGATTGTACATCAATTTGGACTTTGTATTTAAACAAATCCACATTGTACATAGTGTATATGGATTGTACAACAGAAAGCCTACATATAGAGTGGGATTGAAATGTGTATGAAATCTGTATAATTTCACTCTTTTCATACATCATATAAGTTCAAATTAATTATGACGTACATTTCTCGTTAGCAACCTGAAATTACATTATTAGGTTTGAGATTTCCTATTTCAAAGTTTTGAAATTTGACACACTGCGTGAAAATGGTACTGCTGTGTGTACTGCAGGCTTTATTTCATG
Organism: Pictodentalium vernedei; assembly: GCA_031216915.1. Taxonomy (NCBI): domain Eukaryota; kingdom Metazoa; phylum Mollusca; class Scaphopoda; order Dentaliida; family Dentaliidae; genus Pictodentalium; species Pictodentalium vernedei. Next base: position 426,684,110 of record CM062290.1, on the reverse strand, counting down.
AAGTGGTAAAAAAAAACCAGAGTGTTTTTTGTTCAAATGAATTTCCATATTTTGTGTTCTAAAAATTGAGATAATTTTTTATGTCAATGCAAAACAAACAAGGTGCAACGCCATCGGTATCCCCCGCCAAATGTTTCATGAAGTTAAGTGAGAAAACGCACATAAATCTAAAAAAAAAATGTACCAAAGCTTTTACTTCTGAATAGTCTCTCCTCCAAGGCAGAGACCAGCCTAGAGGCTAAATTCAGGTAGAAGTCACTTCTCCCTCCCAAGGTTTTGAGGAGAAGTGAAGTGAAAATAGGGAGAAGTGAGCCAAAAATATTATTTCTTTGAAAGCTATGTCAACTAAAGGGTTAAATTCAGTTTATCAGATTACTTTTCACAACCAAATTTTCTCAAGAATCTGTGTTAGGTAAGGGGTTAAATTGAGTTTATCAAAATTTCTTTTGCAAACCAAAGGTTATTTCTCAAAAAGCTGATTTAGGTAAAGGATTAAATTCCGTTTACCAATTAATTTTTTAGTCAACCAAATATTGTTCTCAAAAAACTGTGTTAGGTAAAAGGTTAAATTCAATTTAGAAAATTATATTTACCAACCAAATTTTTCTCTAAAAGATGTGTTAGGTAAAGGCTTACATTCAGTTAAGCAAATTTGTTATGTTAACCCTTTACCTAACATGAAAAGCAGACGACACTTGCCAAAAAAATTCTTGAATAACTAATTTTTTTCATTTTTTGTCTCACAAACATAGGTTATGACCCCTCGTTGGAACGAGCTCGTTGACCTCGTTCCAACGAGGTGTCATAACCTATGTTTTTGAGACAAAAAATGAAAAAAATAATGAAAATTAATTGTCGATTTTTGAGAATAGCGCTGGCCGGTTTTGGCCATTACGTTAGGTAAAGGGCTAACCAAATATTATTTCACAAAAAGCTGTTTAGGTAAGGGTTTGATTCAGTTTAAAAGCTATTATAGGGTGGTTAAATTCATCTAACTTCACTCTAGTGAAAACTGGAATTGTCATGATGAAATCGTGTCGTGGTTGGTATTATTTTGGGGTTTTATGAGAAGTGAAATCAATATATTTAGTAATTCTTTAACCTGCCCAATTATTTACTTTCACTACAATTATTTTTTTCTATTTTTTCCAAGCGAAGTTAGCAACAGAATCGCCGGAAATTAGTTTTCTCGGCGACTTTTCATAACTGTAAGGTGACATCAACTTCGCCCAGAGAAAGAAATTGGGTGAAGACATAGTGTTAATGGCAAAGATATCGCCTACTTCGCCTTGTAGGCTGGTCCCTGCTCCAAGGTAGTCTATCAGCATACCAAAGATCATTTAAATCAATATCACCTGAATGTCCAAAGGGATATTGGAAGGACTGACAGACAGACAAACAAACAGGCAGATGAACGGACGGACGGACACCATTTCTGTACTCCACAAAAACGTTTTGCAGGGGATAACCTAAAACAGTTTTCTTTTAATTTGATTTGGAAAAGCACCACATTATTGTGATAAATAAAAGATAAGGTAACCCCATCAATTTATTTATTTTTTGGTGTTTAAGGTCAAATACTTACTCACAATGGCTAATCATGACTGAAAGTTTTACGGGTGGAGTTAGTCGGAGTACCCGGAGAAAACAACCGAGATCGATGAGCAACTGTCAGCTCCTTAACATTCTAACTCTGTTCAAGATCTGCTCAGGCAAGTCACTTTATCCCTGTTGCTTACATGGGGAGACATGCCATTGTACCCCCATCTGAGCAACCAAGATAAAGTGACCTGCCTAAGGACACAATGCAGGTTGTCCCAGAAACCAATACTGAACAGCACTCACTCAGGGACCTCTAGCATAGAATTCAAACAGTGTACCACTGTGCTACCAACCTCATGCACCATCGATACTTAAGTACACAGTGCCCACATGCCCCTAAGACGGCAATCAAGATTAAATGCCTTTTATCATTTTAACCAGATCAATGCTCGGGACATGAGATAGAATAAATCGATTTATGACCCTTTTATATATACTGAAAAACAAAATAATGAACGGTGGCATTTTTAATTATATTTAAGACTGAAATTGCATTGTGTTTCATACTAATTGTTGAAATGGATCAAAAGTATCATCTCATTTATACTTGTGTTTTATTTCTGTTGGTGAGTATACCAAAAACAAAAGCAGTGGAAGGGGGCAAATTGTTACACATCTGTCGTACAATCCACTTTGCTGTATATGCAAATAAAATATTTTTGAACTTCAACTTATAAGTTTATAACTTCATAGTTTGGACTAGATATGTTGCAAATTAAATCAAAGAAATTTTAAGGGTACAAAATGCATATGAAGTTTTACTGCCAAGTTTCATTTATTTTTAAAATTTAAGACATCCAAAACAAATCCTTCAGAAACAGTGGGTTTTCAACCTTGAGATGTTTGTTGGTGGTATGGAAAAAGATTGGGATGCTGACTGTGAGCTTCGAAGGTTGTAATTAGATGAATTCACCATTTTCACAGACAACAGACGGTAAGTGAACCATCCTATCTTGCGAAATTCAATAATAAATTGCATAGACATCATTAAAAAAAGTCAACAAATGCCTGATTTCTCTGCACACACAATTTAATGAATACTCTTAGAATAGTTAAACAAATGACACTGCCATAGAGATATTCACCTTGTGCAGTGGTCATTTAATTTAATTTTAACAGCAAAACAGTCTGTTTACTGTACTTCAACCAAGCAGTCTAAGGCATGATCAAACATTCCAATTATTCATTTCTTTGCAGGGAAGAAAAGCATAGTGATTTGATACATGATCTGGCCTTTAACTTTTAATAAAGTATTATTTTTTAGAAACTCAAACAGGATCACTTACTGGATACTTGAAGTTACAATTTCTATTGCATTTCGAAGCAACACCAAATAGTAAATGAGTCTTAGTTTTTGAATGATTATCAGCTCTTCATCAAGATTTATCTTCCAATTCTGTTTTAATCTTCTTACATGTGATTTCTGGTGTTTTCCTCACATTGGGTATCTGTAAGAAATAACTTTCTGTGCACAGTCAAACAATCCCATTAATGCACCTTTATTGCACCATCAAAAATTCTGAATAAAATAAAGACATCTCTTATAGAAGTTAAACGTATTTACTATTCTGTAATTTGAACAATCTTGACAGTGATGAATGTTCAGATGATTCTAGTCAATCTATTTAACACTTAACTGTCGTTCACTAAACAGTTTGTGTACTCTACTTTCAGATCCCTAAATATCGGGTTCCAAAATTACCATTTTGACAAACTGCAAACTAATCAGTTAATAGCTACACTCCATCTACAGTGGAAATATTCAATATTGTGTCCATCTAAGTTTTCATCTTTGATTTGAAACTTCTCATCTTCCTGTTTTGAGAAAATAGTCATGTACGAAAAATATTTTCTGACACTGGAGATATTAATTTGTAATGTCTCTTCCAAAATGTATATGTATAATTCATTCATACCGATCATCATTTTATCACATATAACAGCAATCCTGAACACTCCAATTCATATAAATTTTTTCAGATGGAAATCAAGACACAATTCCTTCTTCAAAGGCAGACTTAACAAAGAGGCATAGCATTCATGACATACTTGTCACTTCAAATATCAGGATGAATCCTATTTGATAGTAATATTAAAAAATTCCTTGGAGACAAATGTGAACTTACTTCATAAGAACATGTATCAAACCACCACAATCAAAATGTAATAGAAAACATGCAAATGGTTGTATTTTGAAATTAAACATATTATAACATAGAAGATATCCAATGTTTTCTTGTGAATACTGATATTTATCTCATGTGTGAGTGAGAGAATTCTTATTTTCACGAGCAGCTTACTTATTAATCCCGGTATTCATAAGAAAACTTTACATTTTCTTTTTATTATACCACTTTCATTGGAAGCTTGAACAGAAACAATCCAAACAGACGCCCATACCACGCAAGAAATCTGTTTAGATAATCAGATGATCACTGTTTCCACTGACACAGATCACATTGGATGTTGTGTACATCCGCACGAAATAGTTTTTGGGATTGTTGGCGAAATGACATAACTTTTAGCCACAAACAAATTCAGTAAAATGAAATTTCTACTTCATTTTCACTTCAATAATAATTCTTCAACATTGTATTGAAATAATTCAACAATTTAATTTTGAAACAGAAAAATTTTGATCGTGCAATAATACATTTTGGCATTCCATCGTGATCTGCCGCGTCTTGTTATACTCACTAGTTGAGCGAGAAGTATTGTCTTGCACTTGTGAAAAGTCATTTGTAAATTTTAATTTGAAACGAAATGTAAATCACCGAGGTGTTTGAGCTCACTAGTGAGGGGAGAACACAATTTATTTTTTACAGATTACTTTTATAATTAGATGTTAGGGGTATTTTAAATATAGGATATGGAATGAGTGTTTTTCTCATATAATATTTATGAAACGAGTCTAAGAGTTTTCAGTTTGGGCGGGACCAAATGGAAAATTCGGACGAGTTTCATAAATGTTATACAGGAAAACCTCTCATTTCATATTCTGTTTATCATATGACACACACACACGCACAAATTAACCACTTAGTATGACTTTTTAACCCAACTCCTAACTTGATTTGCAGACGACACCTGGAAAAAACTTCCTTGTATAACTATAAATCTTCATTTTTCGCTTCCAAAAGATAGGTTATGACCCCTCATTGGAACGAGCATGACACGCTAGTTCTAATGAGGGGCCATAGCCTATGTTTTGAAAGCAAAAAATGAAAATAAAAAAAAAATGAAAGGCATATTTCTTGTATTGCATGAGAGTTTTTGCCGTTACGTTCAGTAAAAGATTAATACAATATAACACACCAAAAATAGGACAGATATCTAACGTAAATTCTCTCTACTGAAATTATGCAAATGTGACCAAGTTGTATTATGTTTAACCAATCGAATTGTCCAGTTTTGAAAGTGAGCTATGAAAGTTGCCAACTCTAATTATGCAAATTATGAAAATGTAGCCCAGTTGTATTTTGTTCAGCCAATCAAATTGTCTACTTTTGAAAGCAACCAATGAAATTGACGGAAGGCTTTATCACTAATTAATATGAAAACAAAATATCGAATGTTTTAAAGTTAACAAAACGGGCAAGTCGTATGATAAAATGAATTATTTGAGATCAAACTGTATCAGAAAACTCATTTTCATTTTTTTTGCAAGGGAGTTATTCTCTGGACCAAATCGTATGGATGTAAATTAAGAGTGCTGGACTGTTGCAATCAGTAAAAGACCCTTAATTATTTTGCAAAATAAGATAAACATAATTAATAAGAGCAACGCTAACACGTGTACTGATGCCCCCGAAGATAGCAAAGTCTGACTTGCATGTAACCTGACCTGTAAACACTGGGCAGTACAGAAATAGTGGACTGGAAAAAATTGGGATAGTGGACTAAAAAAAAAATTTTGCAGCACTTCCCCTATAAGACAATGGCCAGTGAGAATAAAGTTGAAATTGGCATCCATATTTATATGGTTATATCGATATGTAGTAGGTTAAAATGAATGCAACCTGCCCACCGAGCACTGGGCAGCACAAAAAAAGTGGACTAAAAAAAAAATTGGGCAGCACTTCCCCCATAGGCACTGGCCAGTAAGAATAAAGCTGAAATTGGCATCCATATTTGTATGGTTATATTGATATGTAGTTTAAAATGACATGCAACCTCCTCTGCAAGCACTGGGCAGTACAGAAATAGTGGAATAAAAACAAATCGGGCAGCACTTCTCCTATAGGCACTGGATACTAACAATAATTCTGAAACTGAGATAATTCTGAAAATGAGAAAATGGCGCTTTTTTAATTCAAAAAGAGGCATAACTCTTACAAGAATCTTCACCATACCAAAGAATATTAAAATCCGACAAATGATACTTGAGTTATAATACAAAATGTTTCTGCGGATGGAAGGACCTAGATGTACGGAAGTAAGGATGGACGAACAGAGACCTTGACTATATCCCCCTCGAACTTTTTTCACGGGCATAATAAAGTTTGTAAATAAGTTGATAACAAACATTTTTACAAAATACAACAAACCATTCAATCAAATTAAAAGGAACATAGTTTAAATTGAAAATAAATTAACATTTAAACTGTAGAACCAGAACCACATTCAAATGATACTTCAATGGAAGAAAACATATTGTTGGAAAAGAACTAGTCGAAAAGTTTTGTTTATGCTGAAAAGCTCAATTTGAGTGTTCATCTGAATAATATGAATGTTGAAGACATGATGACTAAAGATTTGAATCTGAAATTTCAAAACCGGAATTTAGAGTTTCATGAATGAATCAAGGTGCAAAGTATAGCATTTTTCCCCACATTTAGATACTGAATCAACTACTCTCAACTTTCAAAATCCTAATTATGAAACAGTAAATACATAGAGGCAATGCTGTTAAAGTTAAAGTCAGAACTGATGTCAAAATCATGTCAAAACAATTACTAAAGAAGTACATGGCAATGAATGTGACTCTGCATATACCAATGAACATGTTGTTTTTTAACATCTCCTGGTCTTCAATTGTCTTGGAATGAATATGAAGGTAAAAAGAAATGATTCATTATTGATTGTTTGCAATATAAAAATATAATACTTGAATTCCTCATGAGGATTCAACTTGAAAAGGTTGTTCAAAGAAGGATTTAATTAGCACTTATGGCTTGTTAACACTACAAGGGAGTATACCGGTAATCACTTAATCAATCATAACTGCATTGTCCATGTCATTTGATTTCTTTATAATATTGGGATGCTAATCTAGGGGTGGCAGGGGTTAAAAAATTCTCTACACTCAACAAGCGAGGGTGGATGGTCTAGTCACGAAAGAAGTCACTTTTTTTCCTATCAACAAATTTATAAATTTTTCCTGCTTTAATCTACCAAGATACACTCACAGGTGATTTAATGGTGTTTCATCATTCCTGCAAGAGTACACACAATACTGCACAAGTTTGACATAAAAAAAAACAAAGCTATACAAAAAAACTAAGTTAAGCTAAACACAAAATCAAGTGACAAAAATTAAGGTGTATTGTAAAATGGGTGCAGCTAGTGTGTGTGCAGTAAAGTAATAAGTAGAAAAAACTCAAGAAGAAAAATGAATTTGAACATGTTTAGAAGTTAAAGACCAACAAAAATTAATATCTATGAGGTTTTTGGAAAAGACTGAATTTTCCATGTGAAAAAGGGACATAACTCTGGCAAAAAATGTTGGACCAAACCGTGATTTGAACTCTACCTGTATTTTATGTTGAGACATCTGCATACCAAATTTAAATTGATTGGGTCATCAACAATTGAAGTTACCATCGGGGGAAAAAAAAGAAAGAATTTTCAAGATGAAAAAGGGCATAAATTGTCTGACCTCGCCCCAATTTGAATTTGACCTGTATTTTTATGTTGATACACCTTCATACCATAAATATGATTTGGCCTAACTCAAGTTATCATTGGCAAACCAATGTGGGATGGATGCATGGACGCACCCTGTCTATTTTAGTAGTCCCACAAAAAAAATAATTGTCCGCTGAAAAAACTTTTTTTTTCAGGGGACACCTATCGACTATGCAATGATATTCACGTTTGTAGTGAAGAGGTAATAAACCTAAATACGATACTCGAAACCCGTTACAGTCATAACCATACAAATATATAGTTTCCATTCAAAGTTAATTGGTCACCACACGTTATGGTTCCATAATGAAGTTATTGGAATTAAATTACAAAACACAATTTCTCTGCTGGATCTGCGAATAGTTTGTAAAGAAGTATCTTCAAATCAGTGTGATCATAATAACAAGGTTATATGTAGGAGTTTATATATTCTGGACAGGTAAAAATTAACCCTTTACCTAACAAACCAGCCACAACTACCTGCATAATTTTGAATGTTTTAAATTTTTGAAAAATTTCAACAAATCTATACTAAATGGCCCTCTCACTAAAATGACTTCCCCTGGTTCATTCTGATGAGTGGCCACATATAGTTTTGTTGAAATCTTGTGAATAAAACTATAATAATTATCTAATTTTAATATATTAGATAAAGGGTTAATTGAGAGATGGATCGGCGAAATGACAAAGACAGAGCCATAAAGTAAAATTGCCGGCAAGTATGAGCGGCAGAATAAAATAGATACAATGGATTTAGAGATTCAGGCCTGACCTTCTCAATTCATGTTGATGGTTGCATAAGAATATCATACAACGTCTCCAAAAAGAAAAACAAGGGAGCTGATTGAGAATCATGCCAATTGAAATATCTGTGAACAATTTTTTGCATATAATTAGGGATGCACGATTTTGGAATTTGAATACGGCTGACTATACTGAATATCACATTGCGGTATACCAATAAATCAGAAAACAGCAAATACCAACATTGTTTGTCTCAATGTAATACACCAGGTTTTATCGTGAGGAAAAATCTATGTACCACATAAATAAAAACAGCAAATAATATTTAATTTAATATTGAAACCCAAGATATACTGCCCTTTCGTTTCATGCATTCACATCTAATCATAATAATTCTAATACCAGTATCTTAAAATACTGTGGTAGAGCATGATAATTTCCATTTTTGCAGATTTGTTTCATTTCAGAGACAAACCTCAAATTCAATTCAGTCTTCCTATGTGTTCAGAACATGAAGATATAGTAAACAACACTTAAGGCTCCATATCTTAGCAAATAAATTGCAATTGTTTGATTGACATCAAAAGGCACTGTATGTACACAAAAGGCACTGCATGTAACTACCAGAGCCAGGTTTAGCTTAAATTCCCTTTGAGCATTCTTAGGGGTTCTTAAGGATCAGTTGATGAGCCTACTAAAACAGAAAAAAAAAACCTGCATAAATCATGACCAACAGATGGATAAAATTTATCCAATCATTGTCATGTCCTCATGGGTCTTGTGGACAAGTTAGAAGGGAGATATTTTTAAGAAAACATGATGTATTCGCCCCCTTTGCCAGATAGATCAGGCCAAAGGAAGGGGTTGGGGGGGGGGGGGGGGATTGTACCAGTAAATTTAACTCCCAGTAGCAGTTTCAGCAATTTACGAACAAACAATAAAAACTGTGGGTCGTTTTTGCGTCTTGCACGTCCTGGTCTTTTTAGCAAAAACCATGAACAAGCCGCAAAAACCACACAGCTCTAATTCATTTAATGAATTATTGGTGATTAAGGTTACTTCAGCATATTTTGTTATATTGTAACTGCAACATAGGTACAGAGTCAAATTCAGCCGATTGTTTCTACCTATGCTGGCAACTTACAGAATTTTTCAGGAATTGGTTCCAGTACTTATTTTCCAAATGAATTGTAAACTTGTTTGCTACAGTAAACAAGCAATGCTAAGTTTGGTAAGGTTTCCTTGTGAGAAACAACATTGAAAATGTAATGCAGACGATAATCTTGGTCAATTTGCTCTGGGTTATTTAATGCTGAAGTTAATCCCTCAATTGAAAAGGCCAGGCCCAAAGTTCTTAAGAACTGTCAGTGTATTTACTTTTTGCAATATTATTAATCTGTGCATTCTTTTATTCCAGATGAACAATTCCATACTATACAACAAGAACTACTAACAGCTACAAGAAGAGATCAAGAAAATTCATAAGATTTGAACTTTCATGATTCAACATATTTCATTAAATGCATATCATCTGTCTGGGGGTGCAAATACAGAAAATATGACTAATTTGAACATGTTTAAAAGTTAAAGACCAACAAAAATGAATATCTGAATTTTAAAATTATATCTAAAGTTTGAAGTGATTTAATGAAACACATAACACTGTAATCGCGGTGGCTCTGGTGGTAGATAGGCAGACTGCAAGCCAAGAGATCCTCGATTCGAATCCTACCTGAAGTAAACTCATTGTGTCAATGTGAAAGACACTTCACCCCCATTGCCCAGTTGGGGGTATGGGAGCATTGTGTACTAAAGTGTACTGAATGTCAACAGTGCACATGTCTTCAACCAATGCTAACCCCACTTGTGTGTAGTAAGTAGGGGATTCTGACAATTACTTGCAAATGCTTGGTTGTTCTCTCCAAGTACTACAGCTTCCTCCAACCATAGAACTGTCTGACACGAGGTGAAACTGGCTGTCAAAAGTGTCATTTTATTATTTGCTGGAGGTTTAACGACACTTTCGAAGCCAGGGTCACCTCATGTCAGCCAGTTTTACGGGTGTGGAGGAATCCAAAGTAGTTAGAGAGGACCACTGAGCAGCAGTGAGAAACTGTCAGGCGCCACAACATACTAACTACACATGAGCAGGGTTAGCACTGGTTAAAGACAAGTGCAGCATCAACATGCAGTCACATATTAATACGCAATGTCATGGTGACCCCACGTAGGTAATGGAGAAGTGTCCTGCCGAAGGACCCAAGCCGAAGGACACAAGGTTACCGCTGGTTGTATTCGAACTGAGATTATCTTGGCTTGCAGCCTGCACCTCTACCTGCTGAGCAACTGCACTACCCAAAAGTGTCGTTGAAGCCCAAATAAATAATAACACTGTCATGTTTAGAGAAATAAAAATATTTAGGACACTCTGTGGAGAGATCATTTTATAGGAAGCGAGACCAATTCAATCTCTGATCTCAATAAACTTTTTCATTTAGGAATTTATTCATTTAACTATTGGTCTTCAAGTTCAATTTCTGCTTATTCAGACTTTTCATGTCCACAACATAGGAATGAAGTCAGGCTTAGCCAATGGTTCATACCTATGCTCCCAAGTGAAATAACCCCCACCCATATTTTGCCAGAAATAATTTTGCATTTTCAATTCTTAGAAACTCCTCTGCGAGAATCAATTTTCAGTTCTCAATTCAGAATTTGATAGTACAGTTATATATACTCTTATTCTTGTGAGTATAACCAGTCCATATATAAGTCCAAATACAAAACGAACCTCATATTTATATATAAAAAAATATTTATTTCACTTTAACCCTGAAGGGTCTATTTCACAGTTTTGTATGACTCTTGCCTTGTGTTTACTGTAGAACACGAGATTCAACATACAGATGGAAGGCTTGCTGATAAGAGTTAAAGTATCTTGGCAGTGGTTTTTGGCGAAGTCTCATCTGTTTGCATAGGCAGCTAAAACTTCACTAGACATCACCGCAAAGTCAAAACATTACCTTATTACCTTATTACATTATTACAGGAATCAATTAAATTAAGTAGAGTCCTCCAAGCTTTCAACTCTTTCAACACCATAGGTCATTTTTCCGGTCCAGGTACAGGACACGTCATAATTTTATGAAATGGGATGGTTACTAAGTGAACGTATGTGGTAGAAAAATTAATATTTTCAACATAAAGGCTGCACGTTGAAAATATTAATTGCACTACCCCCAGATAATGGATATAGACTCCTCCAATTTCTGCCATTTAATTGGCATGGAAGATACCACCAGTGTTGAAAGGGTTAAGTACACTTTTAAAATCTAAGACGAGAATAAACTGAACATTTTCGAGAATCAATGTTGATTGCCATTTTTGAATCATTTTTGAGAATTGATTACGATTCTTCCATGAATTTGAATTCATGTAAAAATTTTTTCCTTGTGAAACAAGCGCTACCCTTCCTTCCCAGTGTTTGTACCAAGAAACTAATTCAATCCATTCAATTCATATTTGCAGTGAGTGATCAATTTCAAAATTTCATTATTTAATGTTTGCGTTTGGATATATTATTATTGTAGTAATAGGGCCACAAAACTAAATCAGGGTGATTATATGAAAGGCTAGTCACATTAAAACTATCGAAAAGTCAATGCACTAAATTACATATATGTCGCCATTTCGAATTGAAGTACTCGAACAATTGTCTTCAGTATACTGTCTTACCATTAACACTCTGCATGCTGCTGGCATATATTCCGGCCCAGCACAGGGTTTCTCTTGTCACTGATATAAGTATAAATTGGGAATATTTGAACATATTTTCCCTGTAAATTGAACGGATTTTTTCACTAATGATTTCTTGTAATATTTAGATTAATTTTTCATCAACTCTAGTCATGGCTGCTTTACAGTCGGCGTGACTAGTTTTGATGTAAAAATATCTTGAAAATCATCAGCAGGTTAAGAGTTAATACGTAACATCTTTGTTGCACTTGAAATGATCAACTACATGGCTTACCTGAGGGAATGAAGTATGTTAGATGAAATAAGTGTCAAAATATTCTGTATACAGACAGATGATACTGCATTTAATGCCCTAGAAATGTGAAAGTGGAACAAAAGTTTTGCCAATCACTCTGTTTTTCACTAGTGTAAATATGAATTTAACTCTTTACCCAACTAATCGGCTGCATCCGCCCACATAATGTGCAAATTCAGCATTTGAAAAAAATTTTTTTTTTCAAAATATTCAAACAACACCATATCATGTGACCCCTCGTTCCAACTAAGGGTCACATGATATGGTTTTGTTGAAATTTTTCGAAAAATGTAAAAAAACGACATTTAATACAATAAATTTTGATATCGACTGCATTGGGTAAAGAGTTAAGCAATACCTTGTTTCACAGACCTCAATGACCCATAATAGACCCGAACTCTTTGCTTGCTGCTGGTGGATATTCCTGCCCAGGACAGAATTTCTAGTATCATTTGAGTATATTCAGTCCAAACACCTCCCCGTGAAATGAATGAAAATTTTCACACCAATGATTTCTCAAGTTAAATTTTTCATCAAATTTAGTCATGGCTAATATAAAGCATGAAAAATATCTTGAAAATACTCAGCAGGTTAAAAGTAAAACCTTTAACCACTGTCAATGATATAAAAAAATTTGTAATCTGAAAATGTTTTATTAATATTTTGCTTAAAAACACTTCAAAAAAAAACTATATCGTGTGCCCATTTAATGTAATATGAACAAGAAGCTCATTCTATTTAGCTATCACATGATCATATGGTCATATGGTTTGGTTGGGAATTTATTCAGCCGCACAAGTTGGGAATTACATGGTTGAAAATTGCCTTCAGGAAATGCACACGCTATTAAAATTTATCTGAATGAATTTTCTTTTCTTGAAATCGTTCAAGTAATTTCAATAAAATTATGGTGTGACCTCTCCTTGCAACCGTTGGGTCACTAATAGTTTTGTTAAAATTTATACAGAGGAACCCTGTTGACTGAATGGCCACTTTGCCAATCAAAATTATTCAATTAACAGGGATTGTGTCAATTCCTGTATTCTAGAAATAAACTTAGCATTTATTCTAATAAAAATCTAATATATTTTTTTTTTATTATACTTAGTATTTATTCTATTATATCTGTTTGACAGACCTGCGTAAGCTCTGTCAGACAAGATATAATGGATTAAATGCCTGTATTGTTATTGAACTGCTATATAACAGTGCTAATCCAAGACAAATATACGATAATACCATAGTGTGTTTTGATATGTTTGATATCTCAACGAGTTGAAAGTGAGTTTTTTTCGCGAGGCTTGCCGAGCGAAATAAACTCACTTTCAACGAGTTGAGATATCAAAGATATCAAAACACACTATGGTATTGTTGTATTTATCTTATACCAACCATTTTTGTTCTTTTCTGCATTTTTAAAAGGGTTTTGGGGATGATTTCGTGTCAAAATGTCGACTCATCTGGAGTCTCCAATCTATATGACATAGGGGTATGTGTTATAGATAATCTATAACACATGGGCTATATCTTCAACAGGTATAAGACAAAATTATTATTTTTCCTTCTTCAACAGACACAGTAGTTTTCGTTGTATAGTATCAGAAAAGATGAAGTTCCCAAAATCATTTAGATGAACTCCATCTTTCCTGTAGAGATATGGTTGATCCCGTTGAATTACTGGATGGGAAACAACGAAATCAACCATGCCCCCAGCCCCAGAATTAACTCGCTTCCTGAGTTTCTCAATCTTCTCCTCGTCATTGGCACCCCTCCAATGAACTCGAGGAAGAAGATTGGACCAACCAATTCTACATTTGGCTGGAAGAACTTCTCGAAGCTCAGATAAATCTGAAGCAATGCACTTCAACAATTCAACACCAGATATCTGACACAAATCATTTGAACCCAAATGAATTAGTAAAATATCTGGTGTTGAAAAATGTTTTAGGCAGTTCTTAACCTTTGCCAAAAGGCTCTGCCAATGCATCCCCCGAACGCCGATCCATTTAATGGAATAGTTAGATAGAGAAAGATCGAGGGAACTTTCTCTACCTCTTACAAACTCACCTGCCCAGAATATAATGCTTGATCCCAAAATCCAAACAGTCAAGTTTTCTTTATCTACAAAGAAATATTAAGAAGTAATGATCTCAAAACTGTTTCAGCTGAAGTTTTGTTTATTTTTTTGAGTTAGATGTAAATTTTCAGTACCGGTAATTAATATGTGATATTTATTTATTGGTGTAAAAAGTTTTTTTTCAAAATGGCCAATTTTTACTGAAACACTGATATAAAGCCAAGTTGTTCTTTTACCACCACTGGTAACTGCATTGCATCTTTGGGAAAGGCATTTAATCCTGATTCTCCACATGGGGGCACAGTGGCAATATTTAATACTAATGGGTCTTCCAGTTCAATGATGCACCATATTCAACCGTTGTTAACCCTGCTGGTATTGAGCCAGTACACAGGGGAGCCTGACAGTTGCTCACTGCAGCAGGAAGGCTTCCCCCACGCATAAAACTGGCCGACACAATACGTTTTCAATATGGTGAATAAAAAAAAAAATTCTATGAAATTTGAAGTTGTATTGCTATGTTTAAATACCTAACTTTAACCCTTTACCCAACATAATGGCAAAAACCGGCCTGCACTATTCACAAAAATATCCAATTAATTTTCAATATTTGCCTCAAAAAAACAGGTTATGACTCCTCTTCGAAACAAGCTCCTCGAGCTTATTCCAATGAGGGGTCATAACATGTTTTTCAGACAGAAAATTAGTTATTCGAGAATTTTGTTTGCATGTGTCATCTGCTTTTCGTGTTTGGTAAAGGGTTAACAGTGTCAGTCATAATTTTGGAAACTTTAAAAATGATGTGAAGTTATCTGTTATTGAACACATCTGTTCTTGAGATTCCTGCTCACCTGAATGCTCCATTTTCTTCCTATTTTTTGTTTCTTCAGCTAACTGCAAAGAAAATATATTGTGACATTTATATCTTCTTCATAAAATGTTACATATTGATTTGTCTCATCTTCATAGTTCACTCATTCCAGGTTTGCTTTCAGAATTGTTATTACAGTGGAGCCCACTTAATTGGATATCTCTTAATTGTATATTCCTGTTAATTGAATGTAATTTTCAAACACAAAACAATTTACCATACCTTCAGTACAAATTTGATCTGTTAATTGCATATGGGTTGTAGAGTAAACTCCTGTTAATTGTATACAAATTTTTGTAATTGTCGAAAAAATTACTGTGACATGCACCAAATTCCCCTTGTTTATCAACCTTTTTGACCTCACTGCATCCAATACAGGCATTTATTCTAGTGTATCTTGTTTGACAGAGCTCTATGAGCTCTGTCAAACAAGATACAATAGAATAAATGCTCAGTTTACCTCCAGAACAAAAGAAACAGACCAAATCCCTGTTAATTGTATACTCCTCTTAATTGAATAATTTTCACTGGCAAAAAGGGTATTCAATTAAGAGGATTCTACTGTATAACAATAACATGACTTTGTCAAGCCTTGTGGTTCATTAATGGTCGAACAGGTCTGAATAACAGCCCGACGGCTTATAAAAGGTGTGAGATGAAGCCGAGGACTGTTAATAAGCTGCAGGGCTGTTATTCATACCTGTTGGGCCATTAATAAACCACAAGGCTCGACACAGTCATGTTAGTACTATTATTACCACAAGGATTCTGAGAAAGTTTTGACCCTATACCTTACGTTATAGCTACAAACAGCCAATTGGTCTTCATTCAATTAGCTTGATTGAGACATTTATGTTTTCAATTTTGGTAGATGATTTTATTGTCTATTCTCAAACAAACTGGTGTCACATGATTATCATGTGATCAGCACCGGTTCTCAAGATTTCAATTTCAACTAAGTTAGAAAACTTCAAAACAGACCCAATTCTTTACCGCTTTTAGGTCGGGAATAAAGGCTTAAAATGTATACAGATATACTTACAATATACAGCTGTTTGTTCTTACGGGGCTAGCTTTGCTGGACAATTTACATATTTAAAAATCACATTGTTTACTAGTTGAAACCATTTCTGAAAACTTTTTCCATTTTCGAGTATACGACAGCGAGGAACAAAAGTCACTTGACGTGTAGGCTGTTAACTGGTATAGTGCTAAATAAAATTTGGCAATGAAAATTTGTTCAAATGTCTTTGACTTGTTACAATTTATAGGAGAGTGCCTGTGGCCTGTGTGAGCCGTGCCTGTGGGCACACTCCTAGGAATTGTTACAAGGCAAATCTTAGAATAAATGATATCCCTTCAAAGATGGTATGAAGCACAGCCACTTAATTTAATGCCTTTAAGTTGCAGTACCTGCACTTCAGAATAAAGCCCAAATATGAGCTTCTAGCACTTTACCAGTTAAAGATATTTAACTCATTAATGGCCCGACACATCGCATGACTTTTTAAGTTGAGCCTTACTTTCTTGTACTGCCCTGTTAAACTTTGTTAATGTACTTGGGTGGTAATAACAAAAATGAAAGCCTTTTAGGGCATATCACACTCTCAAGACTGTTGGCAGATGTTAAAACAGGCCTCGATTTGTTTGTAAACACAAAATTGATTAGCACATTTTTGGCCGTGCAGAACTCAGATCCCAAGATTAAGAGTTTCAAGAGAGCTCTGAGGGATTCTCATTTTCTGAAATTTACTATTAAATAAAGTAATCTAGTCTTTTTGGAAGATAATCATCTGGTTTTTTGAACGCTGAAAGTTATGGGATTTTTTTCAACAACATGCGTCATAAATCCTAATTCTTTCTCACTAACAGTAACTGTTTACCTTAAGCCTACTTGAATCAGTTACCGCCATACCGGCACTGAAATTTTTTCATCGATAAAAATAAATGCACATCAATCAGAACCTGACCCAGTGTTAGTGTTTGAAAGTAAACGACATGCATTCATTGTTATTAATGAAAAACTTCTAGTAACTGTGAGTGAATGCCCTGGGGAGCAATACAACAATTTCCCTTACCTGACCATGCAGGATCAAATCTTTGTAGTTTCCAACAGGTAATGGTGTAACTGCCACTTATAGTTAGACACAGACAGCAGCAATTCAAAACAAGTTTCGAAGACCAGTGATGGCATTAGCTGATTTGCACAAGTTCAACTATTTCCCACAATTTCTTTTTAATTCCTGTACTAAACACAAATTGTGTGCATGTACCAATTAACACTGTATGTGGCATCTAAATGATAACAGACCCAAATGATGATGTGTACAAGGAATTTCTTAGCATAGAAATTCTTTGCAAACAAAATCAATTTTTAGCTTTGTGGGAACCAATTAGAAATTGGCTTGTATATATTTCCCTGCAATATTGTGCACTGACATAGGCACTCTTTCCCTGTCCAAAGTAAATGTCAGCTAATCAATTCCAGCTATTGCAAAGCAACTCGCAATTTTTTCTTTGAAGTTCGCGATGCAATACCAAATAAATCAAGGCCTGGAAGAATGTACATAATACAAAAATACTTAATATAAATATATAGAATGTATGTATCTAATAAATATTGGACAAAAGTTTGTGCGTTTTTGACTGTTTATTGACCTACCAGTCATCTCTTAATTTTGATTCTTCGACCCTTAAACAATATTTCTATAATGAAGGTATACCAGTTCACTATATCTCCCATATTAAAGACCACCCTCCCACTATCACCCTCACCAGCTGGAACAGAAATAGATAATGGATATTTTTTTTTTCTTGGTAGCCAAATTGTAGGGTCCCAATCCCATATGTAAGTCAAGTTTGTGCTAGTTAGGGGACAACAATGTTGCATTTGATTGTTTGGGGACATAAACGGTTGTTGTATTGTCGCAAATCGAGCTTTGCATTACTGTTACCTTATGACAATGATTCACATCAGCCCACAGGCCTGGAAATAATTAAGGAATTATTGTTTAGGATCTGATAAAACAACACAGCATAAATCAACCTCTTAACCCTTTACACAACGAATCGCCCGTTTAATATGCAAATTCAGCAGCTGAAAAAATATTATTTTTTGAAAAATTAAAAAAACAACAGAAAAAGTGACCTCTCTTTGGAATGAGCTTGTTCCAAAGAGGAGTCACATGATATGGTTTTGTTGATTTTTTTTTAAAAATTTAAAAAATGATATTTAAAATATTAAATTTTGAAGTCGTTGGCGTTGGGTAAAGGGTTCATCCTACATGGTTTGCCAGCCA
The DNA here is from genome assembly GCA_031216915.1 of Pictodentalium vernedei. NCBI lineage: Eukaryota > Metazoa > Mollusca > Scaphopoda > Dentaliida > Dentaliidae > Pictodentalium > Pictodentalium vernedei. The sequence goes on along the minus strand of CM062290.1, from coordinate 426,665,559 downwards.
CAAAGGACAATCTTTTCAAAACAAACTCAACCTAAAGGTCGCATTTTGTATCAACATATGACCCGAGTGACAGACTGTTTGCAGTTGCAGTGGACTGGACATAATCCATGCGTGGGCAGCAATGTCCACACATGAGTTTACTAGGTAATTAAATTGATCAATAGCAAAATTTCAAATGATGAAGCTGTTCAAGCACCAGTTGTACACGGTACTTCATTAGTTAAATTTTTGATGATTATTCCTATTAGTGTTTGGAATGTAATGTGGAATAAAAGGCTGCCTGGCCACATGTCCCCGAAAAATAAAGTCGAAAAAGGGGCATAACTCTAGTAAAAATGATCAGTCCGAACCCATATTCACACCTGACCTGTATTTTTACCCCGGAAAGTCGCATACCAAAATTCTTTCCGATCAAGTAATCCTAACTGGAGTTATCATCCGGACACAACAAATATTGAAATTTCTATAAGGAAAAAGGGGCATAACTCTACTATATATAATCTGGCCGAACCCATATTCGAACTTGACCTGTGGTTTGGGCTAAGACGGTCAAATACCAAAATTGGTTCCAATCAAATGATCCAAACTGGAGTTGTCATGGGGACACCAAGTGGGACGGATACACGCACGGAAGGACACCGCTGATTTCTATAGTTCCCCGAAAAATTTTTGGGGGGGGGGACAAATATTGACCACCAGTGGAAATAGACCAGTCCATGCTGGCCATACTGTAGTCTGTACATCATTAAATAAGAGTTTCCCTCAAAATAAACAGCAACAACTAATGTTGGATCTTGCCAAGATGAGATCAGATTTCAGTTGTTGCTGTTTATTTTGGTGGAAATTCTGACAAGACAAAAACAACATAACTTGCATAAACAAACTTGAAAACAGAGAAAGTGGAAAAGCATAACAACACATTTTTTCAAACAACTTCCAACTTATATAGCGTAAACCTGTTATGGATATGTTAAAAATGTTTGGTCTCCTGATTTGGATATACTTTTTTTTGTAGTGATGGGCCGATGATCGGTAAATATAATTGGCAACTGCAGATTATGGGCCATCGGAAAATAATCGGTACTCGCCGTTGAACATCGGCAGTGCAGATTATAGTTTGACTCCCACACATTTTCCTTCTATTCAGTGTTTACCTAAAAAATAAATAAATTCATGCCACACAAATATGTTGACCTTTGTATAAGGGAATGTATCTATCAGACATTGATTACATGTAATTTACAGTTAGTCAGAACAAACAACTGTAAATTACATGTAATCAATGTTTGATAGATACGTTCCTCTCACCAAATCACTGTTATGTGCTTTCGTCACTACAGAACAGTTTTGTTTCGGAATGTGAATCACTAATCTGTATAGGAAGTTACCAGTACAACTTGGGTCTAAGGAAATTGTGTACACTCCAAACACCTTAACTGCTACTATGATACTGTCCATGCTCATTAATTCCAATGGAATGCTTTCTAAACTTTTTTTATCCTTAGCTGATTTTTCCAATGACTGGAGTTGTGAACGATCTCAGCTAATTTCTTTTGTGGGCCAAAACTTTCATGGGCCATTTTTGCAATGGATGTGGTTTCCTTTCTAAGGCAAACATTTCAATTATGTTTTTGAAGAAATGAATTGAGAAGTTGAACTGCATAATTCAAATTAATTTTCTTATATTTCCGCAATAATCGGTAATCGAGATCGGAATCGGGCCGATTATTCAGCTTCAATGATCGGAATCGGCACACAGGTGAAAACCATAATCGGCCCATCACTATTTTTTTGTATGAGCACCAAGAGACTTGGAGGAAGTTTTATTTACAGCACTTCTGTCCAACTGTTGACAAATCTAATAATAATCAGCATTTTTAAAAGTTTGCTTTTCAGGAAATATTCAGCCTGGTCATAAAATTCAAAAAACAACTGTCCTCCGGTTTAGTTTAATACTTAGAACCCATTAGAATTATGGTAGAATGAGTCAATTAGAAATTCGCCGAAATGCAAAGCTATGAATAGATTTGAATCTGGTGGCAGATTCGAAATCAAAATGAAAAACATGAAAGCTTCTGGGGCGACACCAAAGAAGCGAAGGTGTATAACCCATCGTTGATGATAATTACCACCCCCGGGCCCCTCCATCCTACACAGCCCTCCACTCTGATGAGGGAACTGCCCCCTTTCATTGAACGTTTATTGGCTACACTCTAAGTTCCGTATGACATCTATGTACTGCCCTGCCTCCTCCCTACAAGACATGAGAATCCATTTTAAGGCTGCCCGCGAATACTCAGATGATCAATCAATGATCGTCCAAGGTCCAATCGATTACAATTTTTAGTGATTGATTATTCATGGCAAATGCAAGGGTCACCATTAGCGTGGTATTCAAAAGGTTATCAGAACAACGTTGCAGCCCCTTGTGCACTCTGGCGTATTTTGTATCACAAGTTATAACCCGAGAATATGTTTTGAAACAGTTAATGTACTTTTTTAGGTTACGTCAACGATGTCAGAGTTTCAAAAACTGAGTCAATAAACAGTTAGGACTGCCTCAACTATTCGATTTATCGAATAACCGTTGTAAGATGCTATATAATCTACTATTAATTTTCATAGTTGACAATTTTTTTAGCCGGTATACATTACGTTTGCCGCGATTATGAACATTCCATAGTCGATTAATTTAGAGCCCAAAATCAACAATTAGTCAACTTTTTTTACCACGTTTTTTCAACAAAGGGTCGACTAAAACGAGTTGGCTGAATGGTCATAAAGGTAGGTATAACCGCGGCGTGTGGCTGTGTACAATTCAAATAACATGGGCGACATATTCAACGATCCATCATTCCCACATTATAAGAGCTTGTTGAACGTCGGAATGAACGTTTCGTTGACCATTATTCTGTTAAGTTGGTCGATCGTCCTGTCATAGGTTAAACAGTAATACACCCTGACGCCCGAAATTCAGATGAAACCTAACAGTGAGCAGCCAGAAGGAACTAGGCCTGATCCGAGGGAGAGGGATTTTACAACTTACAAGGACTATTCACCTAGACTCAGTAAGGGCATTAAGGATGTAAAAAGTCCCCCCCCCCCCCCCCCCCCCCCCCCCCCCGAGCTGGAAATGAACAAAATTGACGGGTGCAGTTCTAAGCTCCAGTGAATTCAGAGACGGGAGTAAATTGCAACCGTAAAATATTAGTATATGAATTTTCAAGGGAATACTGTCACCAAACTCTAGAAACCGTAACCCTTTCATTGCTAGTGGCATCTTCCCTACCAGTTCAATGGCAGGAATTAGAAGAGTCCATATTCATTATTTGAATATGGATAGACCAATCAATATTTTCAGCGTGCAGCCTCGGGCCTGCACGTTGAAAATATTAATTGCTCTACCCCACACATTTACTGAACAGCTATACTATTTCAGGGATGTTATGACGCACATGTATCATGTTACTGGCCAGAAAAGTTGCCAATCGGGTTCAAGGGGCTGAATGTGTAAGGAACTGCTGAATTATGATATTAACTTGCCACTGGCTGCAGAGTGCTGCTTTCACAAAACGACACACATTTATATGCCCCTCACAGTGCAAGATTGCTCCAGAATATTTTTCAACAGGTGCATTTTTTAGATCCTGTAAAATAGAAAACATGGGTGCTGACGAGAGCAATAATGCACTCGCAACCCCGTCTCGTTTCCAGGACTACACCCCTCCCCTTCCACACACACACTCACGACAATTTATCAATGGTGGGAAACGTGATTTTCGGTTTTCCAATACGAAAGAGAGACCCAAGGGAGCTGACTCTAGTTTTGTGATGCAAAATACTGAAATTTCATCATAAACATCAAGTTTCATTTTGTCTTGTTCAAAATAAAAAATTTATGAGCAAAGAATGGTTATTGGAAACGATGTTTAAAATACGGACATGTTGTTGACATGACGAGAGCAGTAATGCTTGAAAATAACTTTCATGTTTCCAAAAAAAAAAATCCTTAAAGTGGGAGGTAATTACCGAAAACATTTCCAAATCGGACTTAGAAAAATGACGATTTATTTGAGGGAGGGTGGGGGTGGGGCCACCCTCCTTTACCGTCCATATGGTCTACCCACTGTCCTTTATACATCCAGAAAAGTTCCCATCTTGTATATACAGCGTGATCACGTTCTGGCAAAGCTGTGGTGTCATTATACATGCGGGGGTAAAAAAAAAGTCGACTTTCAAATTTAAGGTTGATCAATCGGCCACAACCGACGATTAGTCAACTTTTTGTATAATCATGCAAGCCTTGGATACATTATGTCACTGAATGATAATAATGGTCTGCGAGGGTCACTTAATGTTTCTCTTTTTTGAAGATTTTTTTTTAGGGGGTGGGGGGGGGGGGGGGGGGGTTGCTTTGTTAAATCACGCATTATAAACTGAAAAATGAAAATTGATATCAAAATAACTGAAGTACTTAGCATAAATTTTGAGTTAACCTGAGGGCGACTTAACCTGAGGGCGAGTTGACCCCGTTCCTGCAGGGGGACCCTTCAACGGCCCGCATTCCCGCCTAATATTCCCCCTGTTGAAAATACACATAGGTTATTCCTAACTTTTTTGAAGATTTTTTTTTTTGGGGGGGGGGGGGGGGCGGGGGGGGGTGGGGATGGGTTGCTTTGTTAAATCACGCATTATGAACTGAAAAATGAAAATTTATATCAAAATAACTGAAGTACTTAGCATACAATTTTTAGTTAACCTGAGGGCGACTTAACCCGAGGGCGAGTTGACCCGTTCCCCGCAGGGGGACCCTTCAACGGCTGCATTCCCCTATCTAATATTCCCCTGTTGAAAATACACACAGGTTATTCCTAACGTGTGAGAAGTCAAACAGAACAGTCTAACAGAGCTGAATTGTGAAATGATACCCACATGATAGCAGGCATTTTCCCTGACGTCAAATAAATCGCGAGAACTCCAATAACTGATTGGGCAAACCAGTGATGGTATAAGTCTCAATATCCCCCACCATGGTGACGTATTCACATAGATTATCACAATGAAGAATGCCTGTTTCTGTATCCCCCACTTTATCTGTGTATTTAAAAATAACCTTTTCAATTTTAACCAATGAGAAAAGAGAAAGCACCCCGATTTGTGTGCGGTATTACAACATGGCTGCGTCCATGTACACAGTGATAGTGCCATAATATATTTGACCGCAACTGGGCAAGCTGGATTGTTAAATTAATGACACAGTTGTAATAAAGGTTTTCATATTTCATTCTGAGCACTACACATTTTTACCTGTCGGAATTCAAACCGGAGGAAAAAAATTGCAGACACATATCCGTTTTTGCCGATGCAAATTCAGTGCTGGACCCACAGCAATTGTTTTGTTTTGTTTTGCTAAGGCTAATTTTACGAATTTCTAGGGGGTGGTGTTCATAAATTT
>CM062290.1:426545532-426660004 GCA_031216915.1 Pictodentalium vernedei | reverse complement strand
AAAAGAGCCACCACCTCCACAGCCAGAGGAAACACAACCTCCTGCATTACCTCCTCTTCCGCCACCACCTCCAAGTGAAATACCACAACCACCTCTACCACCTGCACCTGGTCAAGTTCTCATCAAGAAGGATTATAATCCTAAGTGTGAGTTAACATTTTTGAACAATGTTAATTATTATAATGCCCCACCCCACACCCATCCGCTTTTTAGCTGACCTGTATGAAAGTGCTCTTTCTTCATCCATCATATGTCATCTTTCATAAAGGATGGTGCAATTGCCGCGCCCCCCAGCCCCCCCGTGGATTCGGGCAAACCAGCTTTAAAAATCCGGGCAAGGAATGAGACCGAGAGAGAGAGAGAAAGGGTCTTGTATATTTGTATTCCATCCATGCAAGATTTTGGGCAAATCAAAAGGTTTGTCCCCCCGCTCCCCCCCCCCCCCCACACCCCCTCCTTATATCACAAAAGCCCCGTACGCCCATGACGACAGCCATGCCACGCCATCAGACAAAGATGGAAATTTTACTTTCCTCTGAAAGTATCCTCGCCAAGTGGTTTGACTTGCACATGCACAGGTCTCAGGAGTAGAATTTAAAAATAAGGCCACGTTCCCCTTCTGAAAATACCTTGACTGAGTACTTAGGAAGCCTCGAAATTGCCTTCATTGGCACAAATGTTTCACAATTTTACCGAGCACTACCCCCCCCCCCCCCACACCCATCCCCCCACCAGTGGGAGGGACACCCTTTCCCATGCCTACATCCATCTCAGGTCTCCAGCTCTCGAGAGATGCCTTTGGCATCTCTTTGCCAATTTTGGGGCAGTTCTGTATTGACCCCCCCCCCCCCCCCCCCCCCCCCCTCCAAAAAAAAAAAAAAAAAAATTCTACCTCCCGTACGCCTATAGTCCTCTCCCAAACTGTATGTCTGATTCCAATAAAACTATGTGAGTGATGACTGGGTTGATGAACTGATTTGATGACATTTCTCAAAACACAAACATGATGACTAGCAGGCCTGAAAATAAGCAGTCTGACATTTGCAGAAATTCACCTTCTGGGGACCTCATTTTGCAGATGACATTCTGCTTATTTTCTGGCTTGATGACTAGAAGTTGGGACTTCAAACCGAAAGGTCCATGATTCGATCCCCACCCACCTGGGGTGACTGCATTGCGGCCTTGGGCTATGTACTTAATCCTGATTGCCCACATAGGGGCATGGTGGCAAGTACTAACATATACTGCACATCGATGGTGCTCTGGTCTTCAACCATTGCTAACTCTCCTTGTGTGGAGTTAGTACATTGGAGAATCAGACAGTTGATCTCTGCTGCTCGGTGGTTCTCCCTTGGGTACTGAGGCTTCTTCTCCCCATAAAACTACCCAACACGGGTGACCTTGGCTGTCCGAACTATCATTAAGCCTAAATAAAAAAAGCCTGGTAAGGCAGATTGATGTCACAATAGTTTTCTGGTAGATCACAGTATTTTTTATTCAGTTATTTATCGAATTAATTGATATTATTTACTGGAATAACAATAACTGCATCCATTTCTTAAAACTTTTGTTCACTGAACCATTTGCCAAGCCTTCAGTACAAATTTGAACTGTTAACAGGCATGGAGTGAGGATTCTATAATACGAAGTGCGCAAGACAGTTTGATGGGGAGGGGCAAACATGATGAAATTCGGAAGGCTGTTAGGAGTGGCTGTGATTTGGGAGCCTCCCCCAGTCCTAACTGGGATCCTCCAGTCAATACCCCGACTTCTCACTTAATAGGAAGTGGGTTGAGGGGTAAAGACAGGAGGGTCCTAGTTAGATCTAGAATTCCTCCTCCTCCACCCCAAGAAAATTTAGCAAAATCCAGTGCTCTAAAAGCATATATAAGGTATTTGTAGCATGTGTCGTCGCCTTATATTGGAGACCTTTTGGGGGCTCTATGTTTTGTGAAACTTGCATTGGCCCAATGTTTTTGGGGAGCCAGTGAAGATTGGGGGATGAAGTGGGAGCAAGGTCACTGCCTGTTAATTATAAACTTGTTAAAATCCTTTAACAAGTCTGTAAGTTGTAAGGAATTAATGCAGTGATTGTATTAAACAGTATAAGTTAATTGGTACCCATTGTAATCCAATTTCATCCTTATTCCTTATTTTCTTAAATTGCAGCACGTACAGTCACACCACAGGAAGCAGCTGCCAGTGGTGATGCCCTCATGGTGTCTCCCATCACAGGAGAAAAGATTCCTGCTCATAAAGTTAAGGAACATATGAGAATCGGTAAGCATGGAATTAATTCTGTAAATGTTTTGTCCAGAATACAATGTACATATATTTGTCTTCAAACATAAACAAACAATCCAGTGTGCTGGTCCAGCTGCTACAGTTAAAACTAGAAGTCCTGTTACGACTAGTGTGCTTATCTAGGCTTAACTGCGAGTTGGAATTGCGCGCAATTGCCATATCGAATGACATCCAAAGCATGGCAGGTTCTCCTGGTTACTCATAGCAAACACATGCAATGTTTCTGCCAATGGACCTCCATATGTACAGAATTTGATAGCTTTACTTGGGCCATAACGCGTACAGTAACGTGCATATCAACGTGCTATTTGTGCACATTTCATGACAGGTCTTTTAGTTTTAACTGTAGGTTATGTTTTTTAAGCAAAAAATGAAAGTTTTTTGTTAGGCCTAATGTAAAAAGATTTCTTGTTTCTCAGGCAATTTTCCCCCAATTTTATGATGAGGAAAGGGAGCTTTTCTCTGTTTTTCTATTCTTTTTCTGTTTATTCACAACAAAGTCCTGAAAATAGGTGGAATTATTCATTTCACTCCTTGCACTATTATGTGAAAAAAAAACTATATTTTTATACTGTACCAATGACCCAGACATAGCTGGTGCTAACTCTTAAAATATAGGGCCAAACACAAATTTTGCCCCCCAATCCCCAAAATTTGCATCTAAAACTAAAGAAAACATGTCCTGAAAGGCCCTCCACACTTCGCCCCTACTGCGCATGCGCAGTGTCAAGGACGTTCCGAAATTGGCGCCATTTATCATTCTAAGTTTGGCCCTTCATCAGTTAACATCTGACTGATCTTTGTGCTTTTAAATCTCAGTTTAAATGATGCCAGACACATAAATATTAGTGAAATGGTGATTCTAAGGAGGATAGAAAAGGAGGAGAGGAAAAGAATGTGTGACAGAATATTATCAGGGCTGTAACTTAAAATTTTTTAATGAAATTATGTTAAGTTACCTATTTTCAAGGCAGCAGCCATTTTGTTGTCATTCTGATTATTTAGTTACACTGTTTTTTCAAGTGTTTTTCCTCTCTCCCTGTCCTTTAAGTTCCCCCTTGCTATTCTCCCATGCTTTTGGCATAGTTTCTGTAATTATTATTACTAAAATTTCTTGGGAGTTTTAGCTGTATAACAGAATGAATTCTGTTCTTTCCCCATGTTTACGTCTTCACCTACGGGTGGTTAGGCGTTGTGTTCTGCATCTACCATCTGATATTTTTATACTGTACCAATGACCCAGACATAGCTGGTGCTAACTCTTAAAATATAGGGCCAAACACAAATTTTGCCCCCCAATCCCCAAAATTTGCATCTAAAACTAAAGAAAACATGTCCTGAAAGGCCCTCCACACCTCGCCCCCACTGCGCATGCGCAGTGTCCAGGACGTTCCGAAATTGGCGCCATTTATCATTCTAAGTTTGGCCCTTCATCAGTTAACATCTGACTGATCTTTGTGCTTTTAAATCTCAGTTTAAATGATGCCAGACACATAAATATTAGTGAAATGGTGATTCTAAGGAGGATAGAAAAGGAGGAGAGGAAAAGAATGTGTGACAGAATATTATCAGGGCTGTAACTTAAAATTTTTTAATGAAATTATGTTAAGTTACCTATTTTCAAGGCAGCAGCCATTTTGTTGTCATTCTGATTATTTAGTTACACTGTTTTTTCAAGTGTTTTTCCTCTCTCCCTGTCCTTTAAGTTCCCCCTTGCTATTCTCCCATGCTTTTGGCATAGTTTCTGTAATTATTATTACTAAAATTTCTTGGGAGTTTTAGCTTAATAACAGAATGAATTCTGTTCTTTCCCCATGTTTACGTCTTCACCTACGGGTGGTTAGGCGTTGTGTTCTGCATCTACCATCTGATGTTCTGCAGTTTCTTCCCTGGAAGTCTCTGTTTTGCATCAGATGGTGTATTTTTGGTAACTGATTTCGGGCCTGGGTGCCTGGAGTCTTATTTTAGTGTTTTTACACTCATTGTTTACATTTACAACAGCCCTCTGTGTGAGGGGGGGATTTCTAAATAATAATATCTTTATGTTATTTTAATCATAACTAGATACATTATTATTGTTCGTAAGTGTTGAATAAATTGTTTAAAATATTTTTAAAATTTTTGTCCACACTTAGGCTTGGGATCCATTGGGGCTCAACGTTACTTTTCAGAAACTTGGGCTGTTCTGAAAAAATATTTTTTCAAAATATTTTGATTTCAATTATTTTTTCTATATTAATGGATCATATTATTATTATGTATTTGATTGCCAGGGGTTAGTGCGAGTACCAGGACTTGTTTTCTTTTCTCATTGAAAGGATATTGATCAATTGTTTTAGGAGGAAGTCTTCCTCTGACCTTATTATCATTCTATATGTGGTCAGTGTACTCGCATTAACTCCTGTTCTGTATCGTATGATTTCGATGACAATATGGGAAGCGTATGTCACGGTATGTTGTTGGGGATTTGGACACTCCGGTCCTTTCCCCGCAGGGTCACTCTACTTTATCAATTTCTATTTCAGACGATCAAGATTAGGGTGATGTATCTGTGATGTCTTCCAACAGTGTGCCTCCGTCGTCACAATTAATGAAGGGCTAGCGGAAAAGTGCTCATGTAATACGCCAATTGCCTAAGAGGACCCTAGTAGGTTCGACGGCCTTTGACGTCCGCTAGCTCGCCCGGTGTAGCGTCCATTCACCGAATGGTTCGGCAGCCGGGTTCGTCCGTTGCGGTCTAGAAGGAATTTTGGGGTGATGCGAGCACTATAAAATTAACTTAATGCACACCCAGTGACGGCGGATCGGAGGGAGAACGGAGGAAGCCTTTTAGTCCGGTTCATAGCTCGTTCCGGTCCATCCGGACGGCAAGCGAGAGAGGCCCCTCTCTCGTTCAACAACATCTGGCCCCAGATGTTGTGGTACAAATGTGTTGTTAGCGGAGCATACGTCCGTCGCTCGGGACGCTCCGTTGTATAGGCAGTCCGCTGAGACTGCTAAGGCTTCCTCTTCTCATCAGCGCACACGACCGCACCTTGGCTGCGTGACCGCCGATATATTACCAGCTTCGCCGATCAAGGATTCTTCGGCGACCAGGTCACACCATCCGGCAGCCAGGGATTCGAGACCGATGGACTCCGGACGTTCGCATAGGAAGTATGCGGGAGCCATCTGATGCGGAGCTGCCCTCGGCGAAGCACCGATAGACTGCGCCTCCGCAGGTCTCGACGCCGAACATTCTTGTGCACATAGCACAGCTTATCGCAGCATCCCAGCAGCCGACAGAAACGGTGTCGGATCGAGAATTATCCGACAGCGCTGGGTCGGTAGCCGGGGACTCGAGGCCTGCAGACTCCGGACGTTCGCATAGGAAGTGTGCGGGAGTCAACGTACACGGAGCTTCCAGCGGCAATGCATCGTAAGTCCGCTACGGCACAGGCCTCGGGAACGGACGTGCTTTCCTTAATAGCACAGTTTATCGCAGCATCCCAGCATCAACTGAATCTGTCGCATATATTTTATCCGACGATGCTGGGTCGGGACGCTCCGCGGAAGCGGGTACGGACGTCCGAAAGTTTCATCCGGTCCGACGGGATACCGAAAGGGATTCGGTGGATTTCAAGCTTTCCCTTTCGGAACAACATATGCTGCGATGCCGGATAAGAAACTGATAGCGTCGGTGGACTTAGAAATTTTTGGTTCGGTTCAGGGACATCGTCCCTCAGTTCCGACATAGTCCAATAATGTCACACAAACTTTCGAATTATTGAACGACGCTATATATATTATTATTTTATGCTTGCTATCCAAGCATTTCTGGTTTCTTGTTCGAAGAGTTATGGAGATGTCTTTCAAAAGTGTGCCTCTGTCGTCATAGTTAATGAAGAGTTAGCGGCAATAAGTGCTCATGGAATATGTCTATCGCTTACGGAATGACATTCGCTAGCTCACCCGGTGTAGCATACATTCATCGAATGGTTCGGCTGCCGGGTTCGTCCGTTGCGGTCTAGGAAGGAGATTTGGGTGATGCGAGCACTTTAATTACTTTAGTACTCACCCAGTGACGGCAGATTGAGGACAGATCGGAGGAAGCCAACAACATAGGGGACCGCATGTTGTGGTTCAGATATTTTACATTCGGAGCATATGTCCGTTGCTCGGGACGCTCCGTTATATTGACAGTCCGAGAGACTGTCTTTAATGCTTCCTCATCCTCACAGCAGGGCACACGACCGCACATTGGCTACGTGACCTCGAGTATCCGATCAGTTTCGGCATTCAGTGATTCCACAGCGAATAGGTCGCGCCATCCGGTAGCCAACGGACACGAAGCCTATACACTCCGTTCGCTCGCATATTGGAAGTATGCACGGGGTAACGATCTCGGAGCTTCCTGCGGCAATGCATCGTAAGACCGCTGCTCCTCAGGCCTCGGTGACGGACGTGCTATCCGAGTTAGCACAGTTGTTTCGCAGCATCCCAGCAATTGACGGTTTCTCGGTCGAATCAGGAATTATCCGACGGCGCTGGGTCGGTGCGGTCCGCGGTTGCATCAAGCTACGGACGACCGAACGCTTTATAGGGTCCGACAGGATGGCGAAAGGGATTCGAAAGATTTCGAGTTTTCCCTTTAGTAGTATCGGAAGATGCCTTTCATATCTTCTGGCATTTCTTCCAGTGATTATTTTTCGGACTTCATTGCTGCGATCTTGGATAAGAGACTTATAGCGTCATTGGACTCGGATTTTTCGATCGGTTCAGGGACTTTGTCCCTGACTTACCGACGCAGTCCAATATTGTCATTACAACATGTGTTTTATTTTTCGACGCTATATATTATATATATATATACAAGCCTGCTACTAAGCATGATAGTTTAGTTTCTTGTCCGCGTGGCTCATTTCTGCCATTTTATCTTTTTTACATATAGTTTATTTTGGCAGAGCAGGGCAAACCGAGAGTTCATATGCGTCTAGACGGTGTGATTAAAGACTGCATATATTCTTTTTCGCCGTTTATGTCTTTTCCAATTTCAATATTGGGAACGACATTATGTATAGTAGACTTAACTTAGACGCTTTATTATACGTAATCCGCCTTACTGAGGCGTTATCATTACGTCTTCAAGAAAAGATTTACGGGATATTATTCTCAATGTAATTTCTTTTGAGGGCAGTATTTTGTTCACGTATAACTCCGCCCTTCAGTGGCTGATTGGAGTGTTTAGACGTGATGCAGCCCTAGCTACATCCACGCGTGGATAGTAGGTTAAGAACTCTCTCAGAGTCGCTTCGTTCTCGGAGGAGCTTCTCTTCGACGGCAACTTTCCGGCAATCCATGAATTGCTTGGTTTATACATTCTCTTGTCTATCTAGTGTTACAAGAGATTCAGACTGGGGCAAACATTCGGTGGTTGACTCAGAGAGTGCCGCCGCAGTTGCCGGACCCTAGTGTGGCTGTTATGACGGTTGCCAGTCAAACAGATTGGGATATATACTGATCCCTACGGATTCGAAGTGCCAGGGTCTTTGGGTTCCGCAGTCTTTTAGCTATCAGTTTAACTTCCGCGGAATAATGTTTTTTAGGCTTGCTTTATGTCATTGCATGAACATTATTCAGAAATGCATGCCCAAATTCCTGTCCTTTAATTCGACAGTAGTGGCGTATCTCCGGAACCAGGGAGGCACTCTTTCGTTTCCGTTATTCAATTTAATGGAAAGAATCCGTCTGTTGGTTATACTACACCAAGTTCAGTTTTGGTCCGTCATATTCGGGGTCGTCTGATTGTTTTATCGCACTCCCGTTCTCTTACGGGTCGCTTGTTGCTGTCAGAATGGACTCTCAACAAACAAGTATTTAATCAGATTTGCTATCTATGGGAGCGCCCAATGATGTTTTATTATGACACAGCTTGCTAATCAATTGCAGACGTATGTGTTGGCTTGTCCAGATCTCTGAGCTAATACTGTTAACGCTCTATTGATCTTTAGGACGCAATGATAGGATACGCGTATCCTCCGGCGCTGTTGTTTTAGCAGGTATTGCTAAGATAAACAACCACAATACATTTCTGTTGATAGCATCTCTATCTTCACAGAGATCATGAGTAATTTACTCTCTTGTCTACTGTGGATCTTAACGTGAAATCTTCCTCTATGTGAGGATCTTTTTTCACTGGGTAAATCGTGTCATCTTTATCACAACCAGCAGGGTCGCAACCTTCATGTATTCCGTTGTGTGGTCCGTATTGCATTGTAAGCACTGTACTGGACGAGCTTTGGACGCGATTTCTTACTATAGGAGATCCTCTTCTTCGCTATTCTATGCGACTAAAGTGGAGGCTCTTCCGTCGTGGTGTAGGGATCATTATGTTCATATGGTTGATCCCTCCATACTACGCATTGCTAGTTTTTAGTATACTTGTTTCACAAGATCTACTGCAGCCTGTTGTTATTTAGGTTATAGGTTTATGTTACCTCATACCTATGCACTCTACGATAGTTTACAATTGAGTCTTTTGTCTCTTTATCTAAGTCAGTTAGTAACTTTTTGATAAATAGACTTAGAATCTTTAGATTAAATTCCTATACGGATTTTAACTTCGGTTCTTATTTAGCTAAGTAATCATTTGAGCCTCTGGAAACAGTAGTTTTCAAATTCTGACCTTTTAGACAGTAATTCTGTTGGTTTCTCTTTTACTGTAGAGTCAGTGAGTTTCATGCACTATCGATGGATGATTTTCACTTTCATAGTTTCGGAATCAATACTTCCGTTACTATTTAGGTTGGATTGTTGCATAAGAGTTAGGCTCCTATTATCCGGAACCTATTATTTTAAGGTCCTTCCGTCTTCGTATGGGCATAGGCCTTTACTCTTTCCGGGTACAGTTTATGTATTTATAAACAGATATCTGTTTATTACAAGGGCGTAAGCTTCTTCTGTCTTTGATGTCTAGTAGAAGGACGTTACGCTCCATTTTATTGTTAATCGATTCTATTAACTAGCGTACTGCTTATGGTATATCATTGGCTTAGCAGTTGTGCTTAAGATTTCGGCTCTTGAAGTAAGAGTTCTTCTACTTCTTGGGCTTACATTAATAGTGTTGCTATTATAGATTTTTGAAGGCTGCTCATTGCGCTCAGCCATCCATTCATGAATTTTATCTCAGAAATATCGAGTCCATTTCTGGAGGCCTCTATTGTTAGGTCTATTATCTACTGCTCAGAATGTCATTCACTTAACAGTTGCTACTATAGCTAGGTAGGCTGTCTGTTTCGGCAGTGTCTCCGTTCGGCTGCCCTCTTCGCTCTGGGCTATTTGACCCAGGGCAAGAAAAAGGGGGGGGGGGGGGAGGGTGTTCCCTTGGGTCACCTGTTTTTACTATGAAAACAAGGGGATACCTCCTCCGGAGTTAGTAATTCTGAGCTGTTATTGGGATGGTTGTTTAGTGAGAAGTTTAAGTTTATAAAATTCATTCAAGTCTTAGTTTTTAAAGTATAGCTTTTGAATATTGCATATGTCAACGGACATGATTATGCAATTCTCACACACTTTTAGGAGTATAAGAGTCTCTATTCTCTAGACTTACTTTATTATTGGCTTACTTTAAAAATTATTAGTATAAGGATTATTGGATATTAATAGAGTACATGGATGTATGAAGCTCAATTTTTGGAAGGTGTTGTATCTTTCTAATTTATCATAAATAAGAAAGATACATGTAAGGCCTATTACTTCTTTTCCCTACAGGGGATGACTCTATTTTATTTTATTGAGCGTATTCCATTTTGCTCTATGTCCTTGGCCCTCCAGCCTTTTTACTATTCAGCTATGTCTGGGTCATTGGTACAGTATAAAAATGTTAAAAAATTTATAGTAATTTATATATTTTTTATACTTACCAATGACCCAGACGGGGATGGCCCTCCCAGGAGTTGGGAACTCTTGCCTCCCCGCTGAGTACATAGCGCTTACCAGGCACTGGTTATTAGAATGATAAATGGCGCCAATTTCGGAACGTCCTGGACACTGCGCATGCGCAGTGGGGGCGAGGTGTGGAGGGCCTTTCAGGACATGTTTTCTTTAGTTTTAGATGCAAATTTTGGGGATTGGGGGGCAAAATTTGTGTTTGGCCCTATATTTTAAGAGTTAGCACCAGCTATGTCTGGGTCATTGGTAAGTATAAAAAATATATAAATTACTATAAATTTTTTAACGTTCTGCAGTTTCTTCCCTGGAAGTCTCTGTTTTGCATCAGATGGTGTATTTTTGGTAACTGATTTCGGGCCTGGGTGCCTGGAGTCTTATTTTAGTGTTTTTACACTCATTGTTTACATTTACAACAGCCCTCTGTGTGAGGGGGGGATTTCTAAATAATAATATCTTTATGTTATTTTAATCATAACTAGATACACTATTATTGTTCGTAAGTGTTGAATAAATTGTTTAAAATATTTTTAAAATTTTTGTCCACACTTAGGCTTGGGATCCATTGGGGCTCAACGTTACTTTTCAGAAACTTGGGCTGTTCTGAAAAAATATTTTTTCAAAATATTTTGATTTCAATTATTTTTTCTATATTAATGGATCATATTATTATTATGTATTTTGATTGCCAGGGGTTAGTGCGAGTACCAGGACTTGTTTTCTTTTCACATTGAAAGGATATTGATCAATTGCTTTAAGAGGAAGTCTTCCTCTGACCTTTTTATCATTCTATATGTGGTCAGTGTACTCGCATTAACTCCTGTTCTGTATCGTATGATTTCGATGACAATATGGGAAGCGTATGTCACGGTATGTTGTTGGGGATTTGGACACTCCGGTCCTTTCCCCGCAGGGTCACTCTACTTTATCAATTTCTATTTCAGACGATCAAGATTAGGGTGATGTATCTGTGATGTCTTCCAACAGTGTGCCTCCGTCGTCAAAATTAATGAAGGGCTAGCGGAAAAGTGCTCATGTAATACGCCAATTGCCTAAGAGGACCCTAGTAAGTTCGACGGCCTTGGACGTCCGCTAGCTCGCCCGGTGTAGCGTCCATTCACCGAATGGTTCGGCAGCCGGGTTCGTCCGTTGCGGTCTAGAAGGAATTTTGGGGTGATGCGAGCACTATAAAATTAACTTAATGCACACCCAGTGACGACGGATCGGAGGGAGAACGGAGGAAGCCTTTTAGTCCGGTTCATAGCTCGTTCCGGTCCATCCGAACGGCAAGCGAGAGAGGCCCCTCTCTCGTTCAACAACATCTGGCCCCAGATGTTGTGGTACAAATGTGTAGTTAGCGGAGCATACGTCCGTCGCTCGGGACGCTCCGTTGTATAGGCAGTCCGCTGAGACTGCTAAGGCTTCCTCTTCTCGTCAGCGCACACGACCGCACCTTGGCTGCGTGACCGCCGATATATTACCAGCTTCGCCGATCAAGGATTCTTCGGCGACCAGGTCACACCATCCGGCAGCCAGGGATTCGAGACCGATGGACTCCGGACGTTCGCATAGGAAAAGTATGCGGGAGCCATCTGATGCGGAGCTGCCCTCGGCGAAGCAGCGATAGACTGCGCTTCCGCAGGTCTCGACGCCGGACATTCTTGTGCACATAGCACAGCTTATCGCAGCATCCCAGCAGCCGACAGAAACGGTGTCGGATCGAGATTTATCCGACAGCGCTGGGTCGGTAGCCGGGGACTCGAGGCCTGCAGACTCCGGACATTCGCATAGGAAGTGTGCGGGAGTCAACGTACACGGAGCTTCCAGCGGCAATGCATCGTAAGTCCGCTACTGCACAGGCCTCGGGAACGGACGTGCTTTCCTTATTAGCACAGTTTATCGCAGCATCCCAGCATCAACTGAATCTGTCGCATATATTTTATCCGACGATGCTGGGTCGGGACGCTCCGCGGAAGCGGGTACGGACGTCCGAAAGTTTCATCCGGTCCGATGGGATACCGAAAGGGATTCGGTGGATTTCAAGCTTTCCCTTTCGGAACAACATATGCTGCGATGCCGGATAAGAAACTGATAGCGTCGGTGGACTTAGAAATTTTTGGTTCGGTTCAGGGACATCGTCCCTCAGTTCCGACATAGTCCAATAATGTCACACAAACTTTCGAATTATTGAACGACGCTATATATATTATTATTTTATGCTTGCTACCCAAGCATTTCTGGTTTCTTGTTCGAAGAGTTATGGAGATGTCTTTCAAAAGTGTGCCTCTGTCGTCATAGTTAATGAAGAGTTAGCGGCAATAAGTGCTCATGGAATATGTCTATCGCTTACGGAGTGACATTCGCTAGCTCACCCGGTGTAGCGTACATTCATCGAATGGTTCGGCTGCCGGGTTCGTCCGTTGCGGTCTAGGAAGGAGATTTGGGTGATGCGAGCACTTTAATTACTTTAGTACTCACCCAGTGACGGCAGATTGAGGACAGATCGGAGGAAGCCAACAACATAGGGGACCGCATGTTGTGGTTCAGATATTTTACATTCGGAGCATATGTCCGTTGCTCGGGATGCTCCGTTGTATTGACAGTCCGAGAGACTGTCTTTAATGCTTCCTCATCCTCACAGCAAGGCACACGACCGCACATTGGCTACGTGACCTCGAGTATCCGATCAGTTTCGGCATTCAGTGATTCCACAGCGAATAGGTCGCGCCATCCGGTAGCCAAGGGACACGAGGCCTATACACTCTGTTCGCTCGCATATTGGAAGTATGCACGGGGTAACGATCTCGGAGCTTCCTGCGGCAATGCATCGTAAGACCGCTGCTCCTCAGGCCTCAGTGACGGACGTGCTATCCGAGTTAGCACAGTTGTTTCGCAGCATCCCAGCAATTGAGGGTTTCTCGGTCGAATCAGGAATTATCCGACGGCGCTGGGTCGGTGCGGTCCGCGGTTGCATCAAGCTACGGACGACCGAACGCTTTATAGGGTCCGACAGGATGGCGAAAGGGATTCGAAAGATTTCGAGTTTTCCCTTTAGTAGTATCGGAAGATGCCTTTCATATCTTCTGGCATTTCTTCCAGTGATTATTTTTCGGACTTCATTGCTGCGATCTTGGATAAGAGACTTATAGCATCATTGGACTCGGATTTTTCGATCGGTACAGGGACTTTGTCCCTGACTTACCGACGCAGTCCAATATTGTCATTACAACATGTGTTTTATTTTTCGACGCTATATATTTATATATATATACAAGCCTGCTACTAAGCATGATAGTTTAGTTTCTTGTCCGCGTGGCTCATTTCTGCCATTTTATCTTTTTTACATATAGTTTATTTTGGCAGAGCAGGGCATACCGAGAGTTCATATGCGTCTAGACGGTGTGATTAAAGACTGCATATATTCTTTTCGCCGTTTATGTCTTTTCCAATTTCAATGTTGGGAACGACATTATGTATAGTAGACTTAACTTAGACGCTTTATTATACGTAATCCGCCTTACTGAGGCGTTATCATTACGTCTTCAAGAAAAGATTTACGGGATATTATTCTCAATGTAATTTCTTTTGAGGGCAGTAGTTTGTTCACGTATAACTCCGCCCTTCAGTGGCTGATTGGAGTTGGTTAGACGTGATGCAGCCCTAGCTACATCCACGCGTGGATAGTAGGTTAAGAACTCTCTCAGAGTCGCTTCGTTCTCGGAGGAGCTTCTCTTCGACGGCAACTTTCCGGCAATCCATGAATTGCTTGATTTATACATTCTCTTGTCTATCTAGTGTTACAAGAGATTCAGACTGGGGCAAACATTCGGTGGTTGACTCAGAGAGTGCCGCCGCAGTTGCCGGACCCGAGTGTGGCTGTTATGACGGTTGCCAGTCAAACAGATTGGGATATATACTGATCCCTACGGATTCGAAGTGCCAGGGTCTTTGGGTTCCGCAGTCTTTTAACTATCAGTTTAACTTCCGCGGAATAATGTTTTTTTAGGCTTGCTTTATGTCATTGCATGAACATTATTCAGAAACGCATGCCCAAATTCCTGTCCTTTAATTCGACAGTAGTGGCGTATCTCCGGAACCAGGGAGGCACTCTTTCGTTTCCGTTATTCAATTTAATGGAAAGAATCCGTCTGTTGGTTATACTACACCAAGTTCAGTTTTGGTCCGTCATATTCTGGGTCGTCTGATTGTTTTATCGCACTCCCGTTCTCTTACGGGTCGCTTGTTGCTGTCAGAATGGACTCTCAACAAACAAGTATTTAATCAGATTTGCTATCTATGGGAGCGCCCAATGATGTTTTATTTATGACACAGCTTGCTAATCAATTGCAGACGTATGTGTTGGCTTGTCCAGATCTCTGAGCTAATACTGTTAACGCTCTATTGATCTATAGGACGGAATGATAGGATACGCGTATCCTCCGGCGCTGTTGTTTTAGCAGGTATTGCTAAGATAAACAACCACAATACATTTCTGTTGATAGCATCTCTATCTTCACAGAGATCATGAGTAATTTACTCTCTTGTCTACTGTGGATCTTAACGTGAAATCTTCCTCTATGTGAGGATCTTTTTTCACTGGGTAAATCGTGTCATCTTTATCACAACCAGCAAGGTCGCAACCTTCATGTATTCCGTTGTGTGGTCCATATTGCATTGTAAGCACTGTACTGGACGAGCTTTGGACGCGATTTCTTACTATAGGAGATCCTCCTCTTCGCTATTCTATGCGACTAAAGTGGAGGCTCTTCCGTCGTGGTGTAGGGATCATTATGTTCATATGGTTGATCCCTCCATACTACTCATTGCTATTTTTTAGTATACTTGTTTCACAAGATCTACTGCAGCCTGTTGTTATTTAGGTTATAGGTTTATGTTACCTCATACCTATGCACTCTACGATAGTTTACATTTGAGTCTTTTGTCTCTTTATCTAAGTCAGTTAGTAACTTTTTGATAAATAGACTTAGAATCTTTAGATTAAATTCCTATACGGATTTTAACTTCGGTTCTTATTTAGCTAAGTAATCATTTGAGCCTCTGGAAACAGTAGTTTTCAAATTCTGACCTTTTAGACAGTAATTCTGTTGGTTTCTCTTTTACTGTAGAGTCAGTGAGTTTCATGCACTATCGATGGATGATTTTCACTTTCATAGTTTCGGAATCAATACTTCCGTTACTATTTAGGTTGGATTGTTGCATAAGAGTTAGGCTCCTATTATCCGGAACCTATTATTTTAAGGTCCTTCCGTCTTCGTATGGGCATAGGCCTTTACTCTTTCCGGGTACAGTTTATGTATTTATAAACAGATATCTGTTTATTACAAGGGCGTAAGCTTCTTCTGTCTTTGATGTCTAGTAGAAGGACGTTACGCTCCATTTTATTGTTAATGGATTCTATTAACTAGCGTACTGCTTATGGTATATCATTGGCTTAGCAGTTGTGCTTAAGATTTCGGCTCATGAAGTAAGAGTTCTTCTACTTCTTGGGCTTACATTAATAGTGTTGCTATTATAGATTTTTGAAGGCTGCTCATTGCGCTCAGCCATCCATTCATGAATTTTATCTCAGAAATATCGAGTCCATTTCTGGAGGCCTCTATTGTTAGGTCTATTCTCTACTGCTCAGAATGTCATTCACTTAACAGTTGCTACTATAGCTAGGTAGGCTGTCTGTTTCGGCAGTGTCTCCGTTCGGCTGCCCTCTTCGCTCTGGGCTATTTGACCCAGGGCAAGAAAAAGGGGGGGGGGGGGAGGGTGTTCCCTTGGGTCACCTGTTTTTTACTATGAAAACAAGGGGATACCTCCTCCGGAGTTAGTAATTCTGAGCTGTTATTGGGATGGTTGTTTAGGGAGAAGTTTAAGTTTATAAAATTCATTCAAGTCTTAGTTTTTAAAGTATAGCTTTTGAATATTGCATATGTCAACGGACATGATTATGCAATTCTCACACACTTTTAGGAGTATAAGAGTCTCTATTCTCTAGACTTACTTTATTATTGGCTTACTTTAAAAATTATTAGTATAAGGATTATTGGATATTAATAGAGTACATGGATGCATGAAGCTCAATTTTTGGAAGGTGTTGTATCTTTCTAATTTATCATAAATAAGAAAGATACATGTAAGGCCTATTACTTCTTTTCCCTACAGGGGATGACTCTATTTTATTTTATTGAGCGTATTCCATTTTGCTCTATGTCCTTGGCCCTCCAGCCTTTTTACTATTCAGCTATGTCTGGGTCATTGGTACAGTATAAAAATGTTAAAAAATTTATAGTAATTTATATATTTTTTATACTTACCAATGACCCAGACGGGGATGGCCCTCCCAGGAGTTGGGAACTCTTGCCTCCCCGCTGAGTACATAGCGCTTACCAGGCACTGGTTATTGGAATGATAAATGGCGCCAATTTCGGAACGTCCTTGACACTGCGCATGCGCAGTAGGGGCGAAGTGTGGAGGGCCTTTCAGGACATGTTTTCTTTAGTTTTAGATGCAAATTTTGGGGATTGGGGGGCAAAATTTGTGTTTGGCCCTATATTTTAAGAGTTAGCACCAGCTATGTCTGGGTCATTGGTAAGTATAAAAAATATATAAATTACTATAAATTTTTTAACTTTTTTTCAACCATAAAAATATTTCATACTCCAGTTGCAAATTTAAACCAAGTATATCTTGTTTGACAGAGCTCAGTGAGCTCTATCAAACATGATATACTTGGTTAAATCTTGACAGGGTTCGCACAAAAATGAAAAGTCCTTGAATTTCGGCCCTCTCCATGAAAAGTTCTTGAATTCAGTTTCAACCTTGAAAAGTACTTGAAATCCTGTGCAGTGCCTTGAATAGTGCTTGAATTTGGCGAAATGGTGGATTTGTGATTACTTTGCCAACTTGAGAACCACTGTTAAACACAAAAGGTCGCAAACCAATCCTTGGAAATAAATCGTAATTTACGCTTCGTCAAAGTACAGTGTTATTCTTGCATAGTGATTAATATGACCCATTTCGCACTCCGTAGTTTTTCCATTCTCTTTTCATGCAGTGTTTGAATGATAATGTAAAGGTCAATTTTAACCAATCAGAAAATTGAGAAGGCAGCATGTGATCTATTTGCATACTGTCATGTGGCTTACTCTACACACAGGCTGGTATACTATGGAGAGCATCCAATTAAAATGAGCGGTGAATTGTGTTTTGCAAACTGGTTTTTCCAATCAATGTCTGCATCTCCGCCTGCTTCGTTTATTTCATCGTGTCACACAAAAGGTTAGTTATTGGAAGCGATAATATATCAAAGATTCACCTTGAAAATAACAGAGGTATTTGATAATAAATCATGAATTAATATTTGTGAACAATCGAATTTGAATGTCGAATTACCACAAACAACCCAACAACTTTGCAAGAAGTTCCAAAAATTAACCAAAAAGACAGAAATGGGCCTGAATATTACCTGACACACACTCATTCTTGAAATATGCACTGTGCGGAGAGCAGTTGTAAAAACATGTCACAGTTGGTTTCTTAGAATGGAAAAATATTCCTTGAAAATGAATGACATAGCCCTTGAAAAGTGCTTGAATTTCATTTTGCTAAACCTGTACAAACCCTGCTTGAGACCTACAAGTAAGTGCTAAATTGTATCATTAAACAGATTTCCACAGGTAAAAAAAGGCGGTTATTAGGCAGACTTTCAATGATGAGGGAGGTGCCTGATAAACAAGAATATGTTTTTAATAGCCTTAATCAAGAATTCTTTTTATTTTTATACTGTACCAATGACCCAGACTTAGCTGGTGCTAACTCTAACAAAACCAGGGCCAAACACAAATTTTGCCCCCCAATCCCCAAAATTTGCATCCAAAACAAAAAGAAATCATGTCCTAAAGGACCTCCATACTACGCCTCTACTGCGCATGCGCAGTGACGCAGTCGTCCCGAAATTGGTGCCAATTATCATTCTCTGTTTGGCCCTTCATCAGTCAACATCTCACTGATCTTTGTGCTTGTAAATCTCAGTTTAAAGGATGCCAGACACGTAATTTTTGGAGAAAATGTGATTCTAAGGAGGATAGAAGGAGGAGAGGAAAAAGAAGTGGCAAAAAATAATCAGGGCTGTAATTAAAATTTTTTGATGAAATTATGTTAAGTTGCCTATTTTCGAGGCATGGGCCTCTTGTTGTCATTCTTGCTAATTGTTGCACTGCTTATTCAGTGTTTCCTCTCCCCTAGCCTTCTAAAGTCCCCCCTGGCAATTCTCCCATGCTTTTGGCATATTTTTGAGAAATTTCATTTCTAAAATTTCCTGGGAGAGTTGCTTGGTTACAGAATGTTTTCTGTTATTTTCCCCATAGTTACGTTTTCACCCATGGGTGTATAACGTTTGTGTTCTGCATCTTCCATCTGATGTTCTACAGATTCTCCCCTGGGAGTCTCTGTTTTGCATCAGATAGAGTGTAATTGATGACTGATTCCGGGCCAGTTTTTTCAGTGCCTGGAGTCATGTTTTCTAGTGTGTTTACACTGTTTGTTTTCATTGGCAACAGCCTTTTTTGAGGGGGGCTGTTTGCCTTTGTGGTAGTTTATCTCATTATAAGATACATTTATATTATCCGAAAGTGTCTCATTAATTATTTTATATAAATTTAAAATTTTTGACCACACTTTGCCATCGGATCCATCGGGGCTCAACGTTACTTTTCAGCAACTTGGGCTTCTCTGAAAAAATATTTTTTCAAAATTATTTTGTTTTGCAATTGTTTTTTCATTTATTAATGGATCATGTTATTATGTATCTTTGTGTCAGGGGTTTTTGCGAGTAACTAGGACTTATTGTTGTTCTTTCACAATGAAGGGACGTTGTTCAAATTGTAATAGGAAGAAATCTTCCTCTGACTTTCATGATCATTGTATTAATTGTAGTCAGTGTTCTCACATTAATCCCTGTCCTATATGTGAACATTGGGATGAGAAACATTGGAAACGTGTGTCACGATATGTTGTTTCTGGAGAAAGAGCGGTGCCGGCTCTTTCTCCACAAGGTCACTCTACTCTCTCAGTTTCTGTTTCAGAGGAACCAGAACAGGGTGATGTTTCCATGTTATCTTCTTCAAGTGTGCGTCCGTCGTCACAAATGAATTCAGAGCTAGTGGCAAAAGTGCTCATGGAGATTAGACAAATGTCGTCCGCTAGCTCGCCCGGTGTAGCGTCCATTCACCGAATGGTTCGGCAGCCGGGTTCGTCCGATGCGGTCCAAGAGGAAATTTTGGGTGATGCGAGCACTATAAACATAATAGATGCACACTCAGTGACGGCGGATAGTAAGCGAGAACGGAGGAAGCCTTTTAGTCCGGTTCATAGCTCGTCCAGGTCCAGCCGGGCCGCGAGCGAGAGAGGTCCCTCTCTCGTACAACAACATCTGGGACCAGATGTTGTGGTACAAAATATGTCTTTATCGGAGCATACGTCCGTCGCTCGGGACGCTCCGTTGTATAAGCAGTCCGCAGAGACTGTTAAGGCTTCCTCTTCTCGTCAGCGCACACGACCGCACCTTGGCTGCGTGACCGCCGATATATTACCAGCTTCGCCGATGAAGGATTCTTCGGCGACCAGGTCACACCATCCGGCAGCCAGGGATTCGAGACCGATGGACTCCGGACGTTCGCATAGGAAAAGTATGCGGGAGCCATCTGATGCGGAGCTGCCCTCGGCGAAGCAGCGAAAGACTGCGCCTCCGCAGGTCTCGACGCCGGACATTCTTGTGCAGATAGCACAGCTTATCGCAGCATCCCAGCAGCCGACAGAAACGGTGTCGGATCGAGAATTATCCGACGGCGCTGGGTCGGTACGCTCCGCCGAAGCATCGGGGGCGGACGACCGGGAACATCGTGAGGTCCGACCGGATGGTGAAAGGGATACGGATGACTTGGAGCTATCCCTTTCGGAACAACATAAAGCTGCCGTGGACTTCATCCGGCACTTTCTCCCTCAAGTTGTTCCGTCGGGCCAGACTGCTGCGCTTCCGGACAAGAGAATTATAGCGTCATTGGACTCTGAATTTTTTGAGCGGTTCAGGGACATCGCTCCCGAGTTTCCGTCGCAGTCCATAATGTTGCTAGAACATTTGAATCATTGAACGACGCTATATTTAAACTTGCTTCCAGGACGGGGAAAGCAGGTTTCTTGTCCGCTAATACTCTCAACCTGCCTTTCATTAATGCAAGGAATAAATTCGATACGGCAGGACAGGGTATACCGAGAGTTCCTCTGCGTATGGACGACGAGGCGGAAGACTTAGAGCTATCATTACCGTCGTCAGCTTCTATTCCAACCGCGGTGTTGGAAACAGCTATTGCCTCTAACAGAGCCAATTTAGATGCCTTATCTTACGCAGATCACCTTACTAAGGCGTTATCACTGCGCCTTCAAGGGGAAGAGTTTCAGGATATACAATCCTCTTTAAGACTTCTTTCAAGGGCAGTAGCTTATTCCACGTGTAACTCCGCCCTTTCAGTGGCAAATCTGGAGTTGGTTAGACGTGACGCAGCCCTAGCTACATCCACACTAGTGGATTCTAAGGTGAAGAACTCTCTTAGAGTCGCTTCGGTCTCAGGAGAACTTCTCTTTGACGGCAAGCTTTCCGCTATTTATGATAAAATTAAAAAGAAAGCTAATGATTCTCTGTTGTTCAGATCGGCTCCTAAGAAGTCGGATACAGCAGACACGAATAAGACAGGCACTTCTGGGTCTAATGCGCCCAAGAGAGGTTCCTATAGAGGTTCCGGTGCGTCCTCTTGGTCTTATTCGAGAGACCGTCAGGATAGCGACTCTCGTTTGGGACGTCCTTCAGGCCGGGACAATCGGTCGGACGCCCCGAGGTCGACGAGGTGAGGTGCGGGTCGTGGAAGATGTGGTTTCTCCTACCGCAGGCCTCGCAGGTCCAGGAGGTGATGGCTTAAACCTCTATCGCGTTCCAGTTGGCGGAAGGTTGTCGAGTTTTTCACAAGAGTGGGCGTCGATTACGGACGACCCTTGGGTGAGAGGAGTGACTTCGGAAGGTCTAAAGATATCCTTCAAACGAAAGCCTCCATTAACTCGAAGTCCAAAGTGGACTCATCTTCCGTCAAATCCACAGAAAAGAGACGCTCTGTTATCAGAGGTGCAGTCTCTTTTAATGAAGAACGCGGTAGAGGTCGTAGAAAACCAGGAATCTCTGGGATTCTACAGCCATCTGTTTCTGGTTCCGAAACCAGACGGCTCGTTCCGTCCAGTCATAGATTTGAGCTGGATAAACAAGCTGATCGTCGCTCCGAAGTTTTATATGGAGACGATTCGATCGGTCAGAGCGAGTATTCGGGTGAACGATTATGCAACGAGCATAGATCTCAAAGATGCGTACTTTCACGTCATGGTACATCCGACATTCTGAAAGTATCTACGCTTTGCAGTCCTGGGAGTGGTGTATCAATTCCGGGCGATGTGCTTCGGATTGAATCTAGCACCCTGGGCTT
The DNA here is from genome assembly GCA_031216915.1 of Pictodentalium vernedei. Taxonomy (NCBI): domain Eukaryota; kingdom Metazoa; phylum Mollusca; class Scaphopoda; order Dentaliida; family Dentaliidae; genus Pictodentalium; species Pictodentalium vernedei. The sequence goes on along the minus strand of CM062290.1, from coordinate 426,638,243 downwards.
TCACTCGGGTAATGAACTCGGTAATGATCTACTTCCGAGCTCATTCGTCTGCGGTAACGTCGGCCTACCTGGACGACATTCTTGAGAGGTACGGCAACGAGTTAACGCTTCAGAACGATGTTCAGAATCTTCTTCTATTGCTCCGACGTCTCGGTTTTATAGTAAACGAGGAGAAGTCGGATCTGGTGCCGTCCAAGTCATTCACTCATCTGGGAATGAGCTTCGCGACGCACAACAATCTCGTTCGTCTGCCGTTAACCAGAGCGAAATTAGTCAGTTGTTACGCTCGTTATTGTCTGCACGCAGACAAAGTCACGGCGAGAGAATTTATGAGACTGATAGATCTGTGCGGAGCCGCCGCGGATCTCATTCCGATGGGGCGGCTACGCACACGTCCTCTTCAAATTTTCCTGACTCAGAATTGGAGTGTGAAAATTCATTCGCTCGATGTAGACGTTCTCTTGTCAGATCAAGTGAAACAAGAGATTCAGACTTGGGCAAACATTCAGTGGTTAACTCAAGGAGTTCCGCTGCAGTTGCCGGATCTGAGTTTTACCGTTATGACGGATGCCAGTCAAACAGGTTGGGGTGCATCATTAATCCCAACGGATTCGAGATGCCAGGGTCTTTGGGATCCTCAATTCCTGTGCAAGCACATAAACATCAAGGAAATGATGTCAATTTGGCTTGCGTTACGTCACTGGATGGACATTATTCACGATGCTCATGTCCAAATCCTATCCGACAATACGACAGTAGTGGCATATATACGGAATCAGGGAGGCACTCATTCAGTTCCGTTGTTCAATCTAACGGAAAGAATCCTTCTGTTTGCGTTAGAACATCACGTTCTTCTTTCGGTCCGTCACATACCGGGTCGTCTGAATGTGCTAGCAGACTCCCTTTCACGAAAGTGTCGCTTGTTGCCGTCGGAGTGGACTCTCAACAAACAAGTATTCAATCAGATTTGCTACCAATGGGAACGGCCAATGATAGACTTATTTGCGACACATCTCAACAATCAGTTGCAGACGTATGTGTCTCCGTGTCCGAATCCAAGAGCATTTGCAGTAGACGCTCTGTCGATCCCTTGGGACAGAATGATAGGATATGCGTATCCTCCAGCGCCGTTAATTCAACAAGTATTGCTAAAGATAAAACAATCTCAATGCAAGATTCTGTTGGTAGCATCTCTGTCGCCACAGAGACCGTGGATAAATCTACTCAGGTGTCTGTTGTGGGACCTACCGCGGAAGCTTCCTCCACGAGAGGATCTTCTTTCGCAGGGGAAATCGCGCCAACTCCATCACAACCTGCAAGGTCTCAACCTTCACGTTTTTCCATTGTGCGGTCCTTCTTGCATGGCAAGCACTTTACAGGACGGGCAGTGGACGCGATTTCTAACTGTAGGAGGACCTCCTCTTCGCTAAACTATGCGGCTAAGTGGAAGGTTTTTCGTCGTTGGTGTAGGGATCATTCTGTAGATATATTTGATCCCTCTATACCAGACATTGCAAACTTTCTAGTATACTTGTTTGACGAAATCAAACTGCAGCCTGTTACTATAAAGGGTTATAGATCTATGTTATCTGATACCTATGCACATCATGATAGTTTACAAATTGGATCTAATGTCTCTTTATCGAAGTTGGTTAGAAACTTTTCGATAAATAGACCCAGAACTCTTAGATTAATTCCTAAGTGGAATTTAGCTTGGGTTCTCCTTAAATTGAAGGAAAAGCCATTTGAACCTCTTGGGACAGTAGATTTCAAATTCTTATCTTATAAGACAGCTTTTCTCTTAGCTTTCTCTTCTGCCAGAAGAGTCAGTGAGCTTCATGCACTATCGGTGGATGATTCTCATTATCGTAGTGTTGGGAACACTATCACCTTCACTACTAATGTGGGTTTTTTAGCTAAGAATCAGGCTCCTAATAAATATCCGGAACCTATTGTTATTAAGGCTCTTCCGTCTTCAGACGGGCGTAGGCCTTTACTCTGTCCTGTTAGAGCACTACGTATCTATAAACAGAGATCTCAGTTTATCAGAAAGGGACGGAAACGTTTCTTTCTGTCTTTGATGCCTAATAGAAAGGACATTTCAGTCCATTCTATTGCTAGATGGATTCAGTTAACTATCCGTACTGCTTATGAAGATTTATCTTCTTCTCAGCAGTCTGTGCTTAAGATTTCTGCTCATGAAGTAAGAGCTCTTTCTACTTCCTGGGCTTATGCTAATAGTGTTGCTATTACAGATTTAATGAAGGCTGCTTATTGGTCTCAGCCATCCACATTTACGAATTTTTATCTCAGAAATATTGAGTCCATTTCTGGAGACCTGCATTGTTTAGGTCCGTTATCTGTTGCTCAGAATGTCGTCCACTAAACAGTTGCAATTATAGTTATGCAGGCTTTCTGTTCCGGCAGTGACTCCGTCCGGCTGCCCTCTTCGCTCTGGGCTATTTGACCCAGGGCAAGGGGAAGTGGGGGGGGGGGGGGGGGGGGGGGGGGGGGTGTTCCCTTAGGTCACCTGCTTTATAGTGAAAAGCAAGGGAATGCCTCCTCCAAGTCAGTATTTCTGAGTCGCTTCCGGGATGGTTTTAAAGTGTAATATTAATGTTTAAATTCATTCATGTCTTATTTTTAAAGTGTAGCTCGGTGTGAAGCATTTGTATATGTCAAGTGTCAAACGGGCTTTAATATACAATACTCGGACACTTTTAAATGATTATAAAGAGTCTCAATTCTCTGGACTACTTTATTTATTGGCTTGCTTTAAAAATAATTAGTATAAGGGTTATACTGGATGTTAATAGAGAACATGAATGTTATTGTGCTCAATTATTAAGGGTAGTGTATCTTTCTAATTTAATATTAAATAAGAAAGATACATGTAAAGCCTAATACTCCTTTTCTCCTTAAGGGGTTACCTCTTTACTATATAGTTGAGCTTATTGGATTTTCCTCTATGTCCTAGGCCCTCCAGCCTGTTTACTATTCAGCTAAGTCTGGGTCATTGGTACAGTATAAAAATGTTAAAAAATTTATAGTAATTTATATATTTTTTATACTTACCAATGACCCAGACGGGGATGGCCCTCCCTGGAGTTGGGAACTCTTGCCTCCCCGCTGAGTACATAGCGCTGACCAGGCACTGCCAGTAAGAATGATAATTGGCGCCAATTTCGGGACGACTGCGTCACTGCGCATGCGCAGTAGAGGCGTAGTATGGAGGTCCTTTAGGACATGATTTCTTTTTGTTTTAAATGCAAATTTTGGGGATTGGGGGGCAAAATTTGTGTTTGGCCCTGGTTTTGTTAGAGTTAGCACCAGCTAAGTCTGGGTCATTGGTAAGTATAAAAAATATATAAATTACTATAAATTTTTTAACTTTTGGCAAGTGTTGTCAGCCATCCTGGTTAGGTAAAGAGTTAATGTGAGAAGATATTTACATTCTTTCTTGTGATTTTTTCAAGAAGGAGAAAGATTTCACTAAGAGTAATGGTTAATGTGTTACAGTTTTTATCATTCTTACTCACCCACAGGATTGTTGGATCCAAAATGGATTGAACAAAGAAATCGAGCCATGGAAGAGAAAAAAGAACAAGAAGATGTATATGCGCCTGGTACTTCTATTGAAAAGAGTTTGAAGCAATTGGCTGAAAGACGTACTGATATTTTTGGTATTGGCATTGAAGAAACCCAGATTGGCAAAAAGGTGATTTTGTAGTATCCATATATTTATATTTATTTATTTATTGGTGTTTAAGGACACATACTTATGCACAATGGCTACTTGTGACCGTGACAGTTTTATGGGTGGAGGAAGCCGGACTACCCAGAGAGAACCACCGAGCATCGACGAGCAACTGTCAGCTCAACATTCTAACTCTGTTTAAGCTCCACTCAAGCAGGGTTACAGCGGTTGAAGACATGTGTGCCATCGATGTGCAGTATGCCTCAGTACATGGCGTCATCATGCCCCATGTAGGCAATTGGGATAAAGTGCCTTGCCCAAGGACACAATGTGGGTCGTCCCGGACTCAGGACCTCTAGCACAACAGTCTACCGCTGAGCCACCGCACTCCCTATGTAGTATCCATATTGTACAGGTTTTACCCAACCCCCTGGAGAAGGGCAAATTCCTGCTCCATTATCAATGCCAGAAAGGGAGTAAAATTCCCAAATGCATTGGCCACGCAGGGAACGTGGTGACTCAGTGGTTACAGAATTGGATTTCAAACTGAAAGGTCAATGGTTTGATCCCTGCCAGGTTACTGCATTGTGTCCTTGGGCAAGGCACTTCATACTGATTGCCCATGTGGAGGCACAGTGGCACTGTGTACTAAGGCATACTGCACATCGATGATGCAATTGTCTTTAACCAGTGCTAACCCTGCTTGTGCTGAGTTAGTATGTTGGGGAGTCTGACAGTTGCTTGCTGTTCCTCTATGGTTCTCTTTGGGTACTCCAGCTTCCTCGGCCCCATAAACCTGTCTAACACTAGGTGATCCTGGCAGTTGAAAGTGTTGTTAAACCCCAATAAATAAACCCCTTGAGGGGCCAAATTTCTGCTTGATTATCAACGCTAAAAAGGGAGAAAAATTCACAGTTGAATTGACCGTGTATTCTCTGGGCCACCATATAACAGTAATCTAATCCAATAAGCTTGTTGAAACTGTTGTTAAAACTCCAATAAATAAAGAAATGAACAAGGCCTAAAAAGATAAATATCTCTTTCCCATGTCCTCTTTTTATTTCCAGTGCTCATTTTAAAAATATAAAAATAAATTGGTTTATGTCAAATAAATTCCACAAGTTAATAAATGGTTAACTCTTAGAAGCCAGAAGTTGAGTTTTCTTGCCTGTGATGAAATACGGCAGGTTATCTGGCTCTGACGGTTCGGCTATCTTTGGGCTGGAGGAGAATTAAACACTGAGCAGATGCTTCTAGTCAAGTGTCGTCTGCCTGAATAGGCAGACAACACTTGACAAGAAGCACCTGCTTTATTTTAAGTTTTTTGCGGTATGTCATGTTCAGTAAATTAATTCTGATTACCCGCCCTCTAAGAGTTAAAATACACTACGTCCCAGGTTATTCTATACTCTAGTCCTCTTCTCAGTGGAATCTAAAAATGAAAATTTCAAGAAGCAATTTTTTTCATAATGCAGCTAGGGATTTAACCAATTCTGTCTTTTTTGACAGATCTCAATAAGCTCTGTCAAACAAGATGAAATTAGAGTTAAATTTCTAGTATTGTGGGGTTGTTGCTTGAAATTTTCGATATATTGACAACAATGTGCCTAAAACAAAAAACAAACTAAGTCCAATAATTACAAAAATTAAAAATAAAATAGAAGCTGCCAGCCTGCATTTTTTAAAAAATGGCCTGAAAAACAGAAGATCTACTTTGTGTTGCCTAAATTATGTTTTAAGAGGATTAACAGCTCAAAGGGTTCGTTTCAATGAGGGGTCACATGACATGGTTTTGTTGAAATTTTTGGTTTCATTAGGTAGAGGGTTAAACCATGATATTGTGCATGGCTTAACTTTTTTCATACTTCTGGCAGACGTACAGCAAAGACAGCAAAAAATGTTGTAACCTGAATTGGGTTAACCATGCCTCAATTAACTCATAAGGGCGTGGACAAGTGTCTTGAATTCCCTTCATTCCACAGTCTCTGTATAACTACAGGAAAACCTATCTTGAGAGACCACTGTCTTGAGGATTCATTCTCACGTAGCCAACATTTTGAAATTAGCTAGCAACATTTTCCATTTCACACCTTTAGGAGATTTGATTATGGTCTGTTTCTGATTAAAATTAAAACCTTCAGCTCAGCAAAACATAATATTTTTTTTGTTGAACTGTTTTCAATGAAAAAAGACTTTTGGCTTGGCAATTAGTTGTAAAAACACAGGTGTTCTTTGAACCTAGTCATTGTTTTATCTGTTTTTGATAGTTTTGATAGGTTTGAGATGACTTCAATACTTTATTATAAACTGTTGCTTTTATCTTTTTTGATTAGAAGATTTATTGTTTATTCAATAAACCTATATAAGTAAAGAATCAGACAAAATATGATCATAAATTTATCATGGCCACTGCACAGATTGATGTTAATTTCTTGGAAAATGGTAGAGGTTGTCACTTTTTGATTCATGCTGGCTATAAATTTTCAATTCGGACAAGAAGAAATGAAAGATGTTATTGGAGATGTGTAATTCGTGACTGCAGAGCCAAAATTGTTACCGTGGATAACATTCCAGTGTCAATAGGACAAGATCACAATCATGATAGTGACAATATGGCCCTTGCTGCCAGTGCTTTTCTAAATAAAGTTAAAAAAAGATGCCGTGATGAGGTTTCTCCCATTCCAAGAATATACGACGAAGAACTTGGCAGTCTCAGAGATAATGAGTTTGATGAAGTGACTGCAGATATGATAAAAAAAATTCCAACATTTGACAGTTGTAAAGCTGCCTTGTATAGAAGTCGTGCAAAAGTGTTGCCCAAATTACCAAAAACACAAAGAGAGATAGAGTTAAATAATTCCTGGAAAGAAACATCAGCTGGAGAAAGATTTTTACTGTGTGATAATACCAGTGAACAGGGTCATAGAATTATCATTTTTGGCACTGATGAAAATCTGAAACAATTGTGTGATTCACCTGTCGTGTTTGGAGATGGAACATTTTATTCGTGTCCTGGCTTATTTTACCAGCTGTATACCCTTCATGGTAGAATTGAAGGATCAGTATTTCCATTAATATTTGGCTCATTGCCTAACAAGACAGAACAAACTTACCGCCGTTTTTTCTCTTTAATTAAAGACGCTGTTATTGAGCGAAATTTAACCCTTGAACCAGCGATATTTCTAATGGATTTTGAGGTAGCTGCAAGAAATGCTGTGGTCGCTATCTATCCTTCCGTTTCACCAAAAGGATGTTTTTTTCATTTTACACGGTGCATATGGAGAAAAACACAAGCTGTTGGGCTGGCAGCCAGATACAGAAATGACGAGAACATAAAACTGCTGGTGCGTCGAGCAGCAGTCCTGCCGTTAGTTCCCATCCACCTAGTTGAGGATGTGTGGTTTAATGCTTTAGAGAGTAGTGAAGACAATAGTCAATAGTTCAGAAGTGACTCAATTTACAGATTATGTGACTGAGACATGGGTTGAAGGTTCACCCTTAGAAATGTGGAATCATTTTGATAATGACGGTGCCCGTACCACAAACAACGTTGAAGGATGGCACAGCAAAATAAACAAATTGTGTGGGCATTCACACCCAAATATATTTTCATTAGTGACTTTATTAAAGCAAATCCAGGCAACAAATGAGGCCAGAATTATTCAGCTGCAAGCTGGGGGAGTACCACGCCCCAAAAAAAGAAAATACAGGCAATTGGATTCTCGTCTTTCATTGCTGAAAACCCGCCTACAAATGGGAGAAATTGACATTATGACATATGCAGATAAGGCTTCAGATTTAGTTCATTTAGAATAAATTTAGTGCTAGATTTTACTTGCAGTGCTCAATGTTCAGTGTTGTGTATCTTCTGATTTTTGTTTTTGCATTTATACCACTGTGAATAAAGGATTGTTTGTCCTTAACATATCTGTTCTTCTCTATTGAAAAATTCTAAGGGAACCTGTCCCAGCTCTTCTTCACTTTTACTGTTTCTGTGTTACTAAAGCTATTAATAAAAATTTATTTCAAATTTAATTATTTAAAATAAATAAACCTTATCAATAAATAATAACACAGAAACACTTTGCTGTCAGAGAAAATTAATAATCACCAAATATGAAACAGAGTATAGCTTAATTGGGGATTAACACCTATTGTTCTCCTTAACATCAATTCTCACTCAGCCAACATTTTTCAGCTTATCTGGTTACCCCAAAATTAAAAATGTTGGCTCCGTGAGAAGACACCGTCTTGAGAGACCACCTGTCTTGAGAGACCACATCTACCAGGCACCGATTGGTTTTACTCTATAATGGACCTTCCATGGGAGACCACCTGTCTTGAGAGACCACTGTGACCTGGTACCAACTTGTATTTTTATGCCATAATGGACCTGTCTTGAGAGACCGCCCCTTTGAAGACTGAAACCATGACAAAAACTTTTTACCTGTTCTGGAATTGGAAAATCCATTGTGGTTATACTAACATAATTAAAAGTATTAAAAGCTCTTAATTGGGTTTCAGTTGCTAACTCATTAAAAATTGAGATGTTTTTATAACACCCCTGTGAAAAGATTAGGATTATTGCTGAATAAACAATTTCATACATACCTGAAATGTGACAGAAAGGAATAAAAATAAATTTGTGTTGAAAATCTTTTTGTAACAAATTGAAATGGACTGTTATAAAAATTATAAAAACAAATTAGTGTTGAAAATCTTCAATGAAGATTTTCAACACTAATTTATTTTCATAATTTTTATAACAGTCCATTTCAATTTGTTACAAAACTTCATAAAAAGAACAACTACAAAGTAATTACAAAAATCCATTCTTCTCCATTTCTGAATTTTGTGGTTGGTTATTCACTGACTTGAGAAAACCTTGAACCTGTTATGAGAGACCACCTGTCTTGAGAGACCACTTTTGTGTGGCCCAAAGGGCGGTCTCTCAAGACATCTACTGTAATGGCTTTGCAGTGATTTCTAGTTAAGTCTTGGCTGTCTGTTTAGGCAGCCAAGATATGACTAGAAACCATTGCCTAGGGAATTTGTCTATTGTCAGCAGGACCTCCTCATGATGGCATGTTATGGGCACCCGTTCAGATTTTGGAAAAGTTGAAAATAGGCCTTTACGGGTTAACAAAACATATCCATGTAAATTGGGAGATATTATTATATGAATAATTCCCGTTTTCTTTGTTTGATTTTTGTCATCAAATCTAGTCAGGGCTGCTTTATACAGTTAAAACTAGAAGTCCTGTCACAAACTGTGCGCTTATTTAGGCTTAATTGCGGGTAGGAATTGCGCGCAATTGTCATATCGAATGGCACCCAAAGCACGGCAGGTTCTCCTGGTTACTTATAGCAAACACGGGCAATGTTTCTGCCAATGGACCTCCGGGTTACATTGCTTGTACACAGGCCATATGTACAGAATTTGATAGCCTTCCTATGGTCATAACACGTAGATTAACGTGCAGTTCGACATGCTATTTGTGCGCATTTCATGACAGGACTTCTAGTTTTAACTGTAGCAGTCATGACTTGATTGTTTGAAACATTTTGAGAAAATACTCAGATGCTGAGGTGTTAATTCGAAACTTTAAAAACATTTGACCAGTGAATAATGGGATATCATGTCATAAACCTAAGTGTGGATCTGAAAATTTATTATAGGATACATTTTTTTGCCCAGGAGACTCATAAAAATCTCTCCACAGTTTTCATCATCAACAAATATTTGACTTATTTATAAATTGGTTTTTGAAAAAAATCGCAGTTAATTAGATATATAAAATTTCTATCAGAAAAATTGTGATAAAATATACATGTTTCTCTGCTTTAATACTTAAAAATGTTTTAACTGGTAGAGTGCGAAGTTATTTTTGGTTGTCAGAATTTGTTTGCATGTCATTGCCTTGTTACAATTCATGGGAGAGTGCCCACAGGCACTCTCCCATGAATTGTAACAAGTCAAGTTCATGGTGATTAAATTATTTAACTTTGAAGATAAAATGAAGCAAATCCACAGAATATGAAGCTTTTAAGATGCTGTACCTGCACTTCAGAATAAAGCCCAAATATGGGCTTCCAGCACTCTACCAGTTAAAAAGTGAAAAAATTTGGTAATGTACCCATAAACAAAAACGACTGTATAAACTAATATTCATTGTTTGGAAATAATTGACTAAGGTCAGATGATATGGTTTTGTTGAATTTTTTTGCAAAATGTTTTTTCAACTGCTGAATTTGTATATTACGCGTACGGTTGCGACCAATTCATTGGGTAAAGGGATAATATTCATTTGAAAATTAAATTGTGGGTAAATAAATAATGATGATATACCAATATTTATGTAATTAATTGATAATGGTTTGAGTATGGTATAGATCGGTTTATCAGTATACTGTGTAGCCCTAACTCACCTGACCGAAAGTCAGGGTGAGCAAAAGTGGTCACTTTTCATCTGTCATTAATGTGGTGTTGGAATCTTCTCATCCCAAACTGCCGAACTAATTCCAATAAAATTTCATGTGTTTGGTGACTTTATAAATAAAACCAAAGGAAACATTTTCAAAATTGATTTATTTGTATATACAGTGGAGCCCACTTAATTGGATATCTCTTAATTGTATATCCCTGTTAATTGAATATAATTTTCAAACATAAAACCATTTACCATTTCTTCAGTACAAATTTGATCTGTTAATTGCATAGGGGTTGTAGAGTAAACTCTTGTTAATTGTATATAAATTTTTGTAATATGTCGAAAAAATTACTGTGACACGCACCGAATTCCCCTTATTTATCAACCTTTTTGGCCTCAATACATCCAATACAGGCATTTATTCTATTATATCTTGTTTGACAGAGCTCTGTGAGCTCTGTCAAACAAGATATAATAGAATAAATGCTCAGTTTGCCTCCAGAACACAGGAAACTGACCAAATCCCTGTTAATTGTATACTCCTGTTAATTGAATAATTTTCACTGGCAAAATGGATATTCAATTAAGAGGACTCTACTGTATTATATCAATCATAATTATAATGTCTTGACACCTAAATATTTTTCTTATATTTCTGAAGATTGGAGAGGAAGAAAAAAAAGAGAGAAAAATTGTATGGGATGGTCACACTGCATCTATGGAGAAGGTTACACAGAAAGCAAGAGAGAATATTTCTATTGAACAACAGATTGCTGTTATTCACAAAGTTAAAGGTTTAATGTAAGTGTTTGTGCAGAATAATATGATTTTTAGGACCCACAAAGTGGATATCAGTGTTTCTCAGGCCATTTTTGTAAAATTGTATGTGGGCGGGCGGTTTTTTATTTTATTTTTTATTTATTTTTGTAATTATTTCTTTGCCTGCAAAAGTTCATGTTTTTGGTTTGTTTTATGTTTTAGGCCTCATAATCTTCTGAGCAGCATGGGTGATGGTGTATTTCATCCCTTGAGTGCAAGAAAGCTTTGCAATGTTTTAGCATTGCAATGCCTTGTTGCACTCAAGTTACAAATTTATCAATTTTATTAACTTGGGTCAGGGGTGCGGTGGCTCAGTTGGTAGAGGTGCAGGCTGCAAGTCGAGAGGTCCTCGGTTTGAATCCCACCTGCGGCAACCGCATTGTGTCCTTGGGCAAGACACTTCACCCCCATTGCCCACATGGGGGCACGTTGACAATGTGTACTAAGGCATACTGCACGTCAATGGTGCACCTGTCTTCAACCAGTGCTAACCCTGCTTGTGTGGAGTTAGTATGTTGGGGAGCTGACAGTTACTCGCCATTGCTCTGTGGTTCTATCTGGGTACTCCGGCTTCCTCCACCCGTAAAACTGTTATCATGATTAGCCATTGTGCAGAAATATGTGACCTTAAACACCAATAAATAAATAAATAAATATTAACTTGGGTAAAATATCAGACAACCATTTAATATTTTAAATTTGCCTTGGTTATAAAAAAAGAGCATGTGGCAGCCAAAAGGGCCATGTGAGAGGCCCTGAGAAACAGATTTTTAATTTTTTTAGGCCCAAGATTGAATTGTTTAAATTCCTAGTTGCAGTTTGTGAAAATTCACAGACTGAAATTTAGGAATTTCGACATCAGAGTGTTGCAGATTAATAATCATCCCTGGTACTAAGTTGTCCATTGTATGTTTTTTTCATGTAAAAATTTATGTATACTAGTTTGAAAGGATTAAAAACTAACAAGCGTGAGTAACTCTAAAAATGCAGCTGTCATGATAATAATACACCAGTGACAAATCATTGTTAAAATTACTGTTCAACTAATGATTGGAACCGGCCACCACAATCGGCCGATTGTAGGCAATCGGATGAGAATGGTAATGGCTCCTGGAACATCAGTTCAACCGATCGTTGCCAAGCATTTGGTGATGATCACAAACTACATTTTATTATCTTCTGCAATTGTTCAATTGTTAATATAAAATGATGTCAATGATACCATTCAGTAAAGTTGAGAAACCACCACAATGTGTATTCTTAATCTCTCTAGACGCCCTTTTATGGGATATAGAAGTTAAACAACATGTAAAGCTTACAATTGAGCATATTTACAGCAATCCCTATTTCATACCGGAAAAGTGAAAGTTGCACTCCTTTGACTCAGGTCGCAGTAAAAATTACCAGTTGTGCACCCTTCGGCGGTAAAACGTGGCTCTGAGAGCCACATTTACTGCCCAAATGTATGCGACTGGTAATTTTACTGGACCTGAGTCAACATAGTTTAACACTATGAAATATGTTCAGTTTAATGTAGTTCTTTAGAGTCTCGACTTATCTAGTAGTGAACAGACTGTAAACACTGTAAAATATGTTCAATTTAATGTAGTTCTTTGCGAGCCTCAACTTGTCTAGTAGTGCACAGTACTACCATAGGAACAGGCCTGAAAATAAGGCATCTGACATTTGCAGAATGAGGTCCCCAGAGGGTGAATTTGATGATGCTATCCCATACAGTGGGCCAATTTATCCTCAGGATACCTCTTTCTGTTTAGTTTTGAGACCCTGATTGAGATTGAGGTTCACAGAGGGTAAATTTAGTGATGCTAAATTCACCCTCTGGGGACCTCATTTTGCAGATGACAGTCTGCCTATTTTCTGGCTTGCATAGGAATCGGCTGATTGTGAGCTCAAATAACCAGAAATCGGTCAGTGGCCATTTTTGGTAATCGGTTGAACAGAAGTTAAAATTTGAGAATGTTTTTGAGTGTGTTTGATCATCAACAAACAGCAAACTAGCATGGGAAGGTTACAGTAAAAATCAAACATGAATTGTGGTACAAAATTCATACGAGTTCTGAAAATGATTGAAAGTTCATGAGTTTTCTAATTGAAATTGAAGGACTTTAAAAGTGCTCAAAATCTGAACATTTTGGGAAAAGGTCCTAGAAAGAGCTCTAAAAATATGACTTGGCCTGTTTTAGTTGCAGATCATGCTTATAAATATGTGGTTTTTTTTAGTTTCTGTTCCTGGGAACACTATCACAGTTGACACTATCACAGTTGACATGATATCATACCCCTGACATCATTTCTTGGGAAGTTCCCTCTTAACCCTTTACCCAACGAATCTCCCGCATCCACCCCCGTAATATGCAAATTCAGCAGTTGAAAAAAAAAAATTTTCAAAAAATTTCAGCAAAACCTTATCATGTGACCCCTCATTGGAACGAGCTCGTCGAGCTCGTTCCAACGAGGGGTCACATGATATGGTTTTGTTGAAATTTTTTGAAAAATTTAAAAAAATTATATTTAAAATATTAAATTTTGATATCGTCTGCGTTGGGTAAAGGGTTAAAATTACTCAAGAAATGATGTTAAGAGTGAGAATTATAAACAAAGATAAAATGTGACAGGAATTCTACAGCTTATTTTGTATGATTCTGTGGTATGTACACGAGAGTAGACATAATCAAGTCAGAAAATAATTTTCATTGTGCTTCCAGACAAAATGTTAGACACCAAAAGAATCGTGTCTGTCATATAAGAATTATATCTGACATATTACAAAATGGAGTTTGAGTTTTCGAAATAATGCCTTTTGGGAGTACATGTACCTTCATCTTAAAACTGCTTAGAATTCATCCAACCATACCTTGTTTGGCAGGTCTCATTATTGAGCCCTGCCAAACAAGGTATGATTGGTTTTGTTCAGAATTGGAACTGAATTACAGTTCAGACATAATTTAGATACATGTATGGCTATATCAAATCGTATTCCTTCAGATGCTGTTAATACTGATGAGTTGTACAGTCACTTTCTTCACACTTCCCAACTTGCCAGGACCAGAAATCGCTATATGTTCTGATCACTGAACTTCATTGATAATTTTGGCATCAGACATTTTGACTGATGATTTTAAACCTCAGTCAGATATTGGCCTTTTTGTACCTGACATTGTCCTTGTCTGAGCACTTATATTTTTATACTGTACCAATGACCCAGACTTAGCTGGTGCTAACTCCACAAAAACCAGGGCCAAACACAAATTTTGCCCCCCAATCCCCAAAATTTGCATCCAAAACAAAAAGAAATCATGTCCTAAAGGACCTCCATAGTACGACTCTACTGCGCATGCGCAGTGACGCAGTCGTCCCGAAATTGGCGCCAAATATCATTCTCTGTTTGGCCCTTCATCAGTCAACATCTCACTGATCTTTGTGCTTGTAAATCTCAGTTTAAAGGATGCCAGACACGTAATTCTTGGAGAAAATGTGATTCTAAGGAGGATAGAAGGAGGAGAGGAAAAAAGAAGTGGCAAAAAATAATCAGGGCTGTACTTAAAATTTTTTGTTGAAATTATGTTAAGTTGCCTATTTTCGAGGCAAATGCCTCTTGTTGTCATTCTTGCTAATTGTTGCACTGCTTATTCAGTGTTTCCTCTCCCCTAACCTTCTAAAGTCCCCCCTTGCAATTCTCCCATGCTTTTGGCATATTTTTGAGAAGTTTCATTTCTAAAAATTCCCTGGGAGAGTTGCTTGGTTACAGAATGTTTTCTGTTATTTTCCCCATAGTTACGTTTTCACCCATGGGTGTATAACGTTTGTGTTCTGCATCTTCTATCTGATGTTCTGCAGATTCTCCCCTGGGAGTCTCTGTTTTGCATCAGATAGAGTGTAATTGATGACTGATTCCGGGCCAGTTTTTTCAGTGCCTGGAGTCATGTTTTCTTCTGTGTTTACACTGTTTGTTTTCATTGGCAACAGCCTTTTTTGAGGGGGGCTGTTTGCCTTTGAGGTAGTTTATCTCATTATAAGATACATTTATATTATCCGAAAGTGTCTCATTAATTATTTTATATAATTTTAAAATTTTTGACCACACTTTGCCATCGGATCCATCGGGGCTCAACGTTACTTTTCAGCAACTTGGGCTTCTCTGAAAAAATATTTTTTCAAAATTATTTTGTTTTGCAATTGTTTTTTCATTTATTAATGGATCATGTTATTATGTATCTTTGTGTCAGGGGTTTTTGCGAGTAACTAGGACTTATTGTTGTTCTTTCACAATGAAGGGAACTTGTTCAAATTGTAATAGGAAGAAATCTTCCTCTGACTTTCATGATTATTGCATTAATTGTAGTCAGTGTTCTCGCATTAATCCCTGTCCTGTATGTGAACATTGGGATGAGAAACATTGGAAACGTGTGTCACGATATGTTGTTTCTGGAGAAAGAGCGATGCCGGCTCTTTCTCCACAAGGTCACTCTACTCTCTCAGTTTCTATTTCAGAGGAACCAGAACAGGGTGATGTTTCCATGTTATCTTCTTCAAGTGTGCGTCCGTCGTCACAATTAAATACAGAGTTAGCGGCAAAAGTGCTCATGGAGATTAGACAAATGTCGTCCGCTAGCTCGCCCGGTGTAGCGTCCATTCACCGAATGGTTCGGCAGCCGGGTTCGTCCGATGCGGTCCAAGAGGAAATTTTGGGTGATGCGAGCACTATAAAAATAATAGATGCACACCCAGTGACGGCGGATAGTGAACGAGAACGGAGGAAGCCTTTTAGTCCGGTTCCTAGCTCGTCCAGGTCCAGCCGGGCCGCGAGCGAGAGAGGCCCCTCTCTCGTACAACAACATCTGGGACCAGATGTTGTGGTACAAAATGTGTCTTTAGCGGAGCATACGTCCGTCGCTCGGGACGCTCCGTTGTATAAGCAGTCCGCAGAGACTGTTAAGGCTTCCTCTTCTCGCCGGCGCACACGACCGCACCTTGGCTGCGTGACCTCCGATATTTTGCCAGCTTCGCCGATGAAGGATTATTCGGCGACCAGGTCACACCATCCGGCAGCCAGGGATTCGAGACCGATGGACTCCGGACGTTCGCATAGGAAAAGTATGCGGGAGCCATCTGATGCGGAGCTGCCCTCGGCAAAGCAGCGAAAGACCGCTCCTCCGCAGGTCTCGACGTCGGACATTCTAGTGCAGATAGCACAGCTTATCGCAGCATCCCAGCAGCCGACAGAGACGGTGTCGGATCGAGAATTATCCGACGGCGCTGGGTCGGTACGCTCCGCCGAAGCATCGGCGGCGGACGACCGGGAACATCGGGACGTCCGACCGGATGGTGAAAGGGATACGGATGAATTGGAGCTATCCCTTTCGGAACAACACAAAGCTACCGTAGACTTCATCCGGCACTTTCTTCCTCAAGTTGTTCCGTCGGGCCAGACTGCTGCGCTTCCAGACAGGAGAATTATAGCGTCATTGGACTCTGATTTTTTCGAGCGGTTCAGGGACATCGCTCCCGAGTTTCCGTCGCAGTCCAATAATGTTGCAAGAACATTTGAATTATTGAACGACGCTATTTTTAAACTTGCTTCCAGGACATGGAAAGCAGGCTTCTTGTCCGCAAATACTCTCAACCTGCCTTTCATTAATGCAAGGAATAAATTCGACACGGCAGGTCAGGGTATACCGTGAGTTCCTCTGCGTATGGACGACGAGGCGGAAGACTTAGAGCTATCATTACCGTCGTCAGCTTCTATTCCAACCGCAGTGTTGGAAACAGCTATTGCGTCTAACAGAGCCAATTTAGATGCCTTATCTTACGCAGATCACCTTACGAAGGCGTTATCACTGCGTCTTCAAGGGGAAGAGTTTCAGGATATACAATCCTCCTTAAGACTTCTTTCAAGGGCAGTAGCTTATTCCACGTGTAACTCCGCCCTTTCAGTGGCAAATTTGGAGTTGGTTAGACGTGACGCAGCCCTGTCTACATCCACACTAGTGGATTCTAAGGTGAAGAACTCTCTTAGAGTCGCTTCGGTCTCAGGAGATCTTCTCTTTGACGGCAAGCTTTCCGCTATTTATGATAATATTAAAAAGAAAGCTAGTGATTCTCTGTTGTTCAGATCCGCTCCTAAAAGGTCGGATACAGCAGACACGAATAAGGCGGGCACTTCTGGGTCTTATCCGCCCAAGAGAGGTGCCTATAGAGGTTCCGGTGCGTCCTCTAGCTCTTATTCGAGAGACCGTCAGGATAGCGACTCTCGTTCGGGACGTCCTTCAGGCCGGGACAATCGGTCGGACGCCCCGAGGTCGACGAGGCGAGGTGCGGGTCGTGGAAGACGTGGTTTCTCCTACCGCAGGCCTCGCAGATCCAGGAGGTGATGGCTCAAACCTCTATCGCGTTCCGGTTGGCGGAAGGTTGTCGAGTTTTTCTCAAGAGTGGGCGTCGATTACGGACGACCCGTGGGTGAGAGGAGTGACTTCGGAAGGTCTAAAGATATCCTTCAAACGAAAGCCTCCTTTAACTCGAAGTCCAAAGTGGACTCATCTTCCGTCAAACCCTCAGAAAAGAGACGCTCTGCTATCAGAGGTGCAGTCTCTTTTAATGAAGAACGCGGTAGAGGTCGTAGAAAACCAGGAATCGCTGGGATTCTACAGCCATCTGTTTCTGGTTCCGAAACCAGACGGCTCGTTCCGTCCAGTCATAGATTTGAGCTGGATAAACAAGCTGATCGTCGCTCCGAAGTTTTATATGGAGACGATTCGATCGGTCAGAGCGAGTATTCGGGTGAACGATTATGCAACGAGCATAGATCTCAAAGATGCGTACTTTCACGTCATGGTACATCCGACATTCCGAAAGTATCTACGCTTCGCAGTCCTAGGAGTGGTGTATCAGTTCCGGGCCATGTGCTTCGGATTGAATCTAGCACCCTGGGCTTTCACTCGGGTAATGAACTCGGTAATGATCTACTTCCGAGCTCATTCGTCTGCGGTAACGTCAGCCTACCTGGACGACATTCTTCAGAGGTACGGCAACGAGTTAACGCTTCAGAACGATGTTCAGAATCTTCTTCTATTGCTCCGACGTCTCGGTTTCATAGTAAACGAGGAGAAGTCGGATCTGGTGCCGTCCAAGTCATTCACTCATCTGGGAATGAGCTTCGAGACGCACAACAATCTCGTTCGTCTGCCGTTAACCAGAGCGAAATTAGTCAGTTGTTACGCTCGCTATTGTCTAAATACAGACAAAGTCACAGCGAGAGAATTTATGAGACTGATAGGTCTGTGCGGAGCCGCCGCGGATCTCATTCCGATGGGACGGCTACGCACACGGCCTCTTCAAATTTTCCTGACTCAGAATTGGAGTGTGAAAATTCATTCGCTCGATGTAGACGTTCTCTTGTCAGATCAAGTGAAACAAGAGATTCAGACTTGGGCAAACATTCAGTGGTTAACTCAAGGAGTTCCGCTGCAGTTGCCGGATCCGAGTTTTACCATTATGACGGATGCCAGTCAAACAGGTTGGGGTGCATCATTAATCCCAACGGATTCGAGATGCCAGGGTCTTTGGGATCCGCAATTCCTGTGCAAGCACATAAACAATAAGGAAATGATGTCAATTTGGCTTGCGTTACGTCACTGGATGGACATTATTCACGATGCTCATGTCCAAATCCTATCCGACAATACGACTGTAGTGGCGTATATACGGAATCAGGGAGGCACTCATTCAGTTCCGTTGTTCAATCTAACGGAAAGAATCCTTCTGTTTGCGTTGGAACATCACGTTCTTCTTTCGGTCCGTCACATACCGGGTCGTCTGAATGTGCTAGCAGACTCCCTTTCACGAAAGGGTCGCTTGTTGCCGTCGGAGTGGACTCTCAACAAACAAGTATTCAATCAGATTTGCTACCAATGGGAACGGCCAATGATAGACTTATTTGCGACACATCTCAACAATCAGTTGCAGACGTATGTGTCCCCGTGTCCGGATCCAAGAGCATTTGCAGTAGACGCTCTATCGATCCCTTGGGACGGAATGATAGGATATGCGTATCCTCCAGCGCCGTTAATTCAACAAGTATTGCTAAAGATAAAACAATCTCAATGCAAGATTCTGTTGGTAGCATCTCTGTCGCCACAGAGACCGTGGATAAATCTACTCAGGTGTCTGTTGTGGGACCTACCGCGGAAGCTCCCTCCACGAGAGGATCTTCTTTGGCAGGGGAAATCGCGCCAACTGCATCACAACCCGCAAGGTCTCAACCTTCACGTTTTTCCGTTGTGCGGTCCTTCTTGCATGGCAAGCACTTTACAGGACGAGCAGTGGACGCGATTTCTAACTGTAGGAGGACCTCCTCTTCGCTAAACTATGCGGCTAAGTGGAAGGTTTTCCGTCGTTGGTGTAGGGATCATTCTGTTGATATATTTGATCCCTCTATACCAGACATTGCTAACTTTCTAGTATACTTGTTTGACGAAATCAAACTGCAACCTGTTACTATAAAGGGTTATAGATCTATGTTATCTGATACCTATGCACATCATGATAGTTTACAAATTGGATCTAATGTCTCTTTATCGAAATTGGTTAGAAACTTTTCGATAAATAGACCCAGAACTCTTAGATTAATTCCTAAGTGGAATTTAGCATGGGTTCTCCTTAAATTGAAGGAAAAGCCATTTGAACCTCTTGGGACAGTAGATTTCAAATTCTTATCTTATAAGACAGCTTTTCTCTTAGCTTTCTCTTCTGCCAGAAGAGTCAGTGAGCTTCATGCACTATCGGTGGATGATTCTCATTATCGTAGTGTTGGGAACACTATCACCTTCACTACTAATGTCGGTTTTTTAGCTAAGAATCAGGCTCCTAATAAATATCCGGAACCTATTGTTATTAAGGCTCTTCCGTCTTCAGACGGGCGTAGGCCTTTACTCTGTCCTGTTAGAGCGTTACGTATCTATAAACAGAGATCTCAGTTTATCAGAAAGGGACGGAAACGTTTCTTTCTGTCTTTGATGCCTAATAGAAAGGACATTTCAGTCCATTCTATTGCTAGATGGATTCAGTTAACTATCCGTACTGCGTATGAAGATTTATCTTCTTCTCAGCAGTCTGTGCTTAAGATTTCTGCTCATGAAGTAAGAGCTCTTTCTACTTCCTGGGCTTATGCTAATAGTGTTGCTATTACAGATTTAATGAAGGCTGCTTATTGGTCTCAGCCATCCACATTTACTAATTTTTATCTCAGAAATATTGAGTCCATTTCTGGAGACCTGCATTGTTTAGGTCCGTTATCTGTTGCTCAGAATGTCGTCCACTAAACAGTTGCAACTATAGTTATGCAGGCTTTCTGTTCCGGCAGTGACTCCGTCCGGCTGCCCTCTTCGCTCTGGGCTATTTGACCCAGGGCAAGGGGAAGGGGGGGGCGGGTGTTCCCTTAGGTCACCTGCTTTATAGTGAAAAGCAAGGGAATGCCTCCTCCAAGACAGTATTTCTGAGTCGCTTCCGGGATGGTTTTAAAGTGTAATATTAATGTTTAATTTCATTCATGTCTTATTTTTAAAGTGTAGCTCGGTGTGAAGCATTTGTATATGTCAAGTGTCAAACGGGCTTTAATATACAATACTCGGACACTTTTAAATGATTATAAAGAGTCTCAATTCTCTGGACTACTTTATTTATTGGCTTGTTTTAAAAATAATTAGTATAAAGGTTATACTGGATGTTAATAGAGAACATGAATGTTATTGTGCTCAATTATTAAGGGTAGTGTATCTTTCTAATTTAAATATTAAATAAGAAAGATACATGTAAAGCCTAATACTCCTTTTCTCCTTAAGGGGTTACCTCTTTATCTTATAATTGAGCTTATTGGATTTTCCTCTATGTCCTAGGCCCTCCAGCCTGTTTACTATTCAGCTAAGTCTGGGTCATTGGTACAGTATAAAAATGTTAAAAAATTTATAGTAATTTATATATTTTTTATACTTACCAATGACCCAGTCGGGGATGGCCCTCCCTGAGTTGGGAACTCTTGCCTCCCCGCTGAGTACATAGCGCTGACCAGGCACTGCCAGTAAGAATGATATTTGGCGCCAATTTCGGGACGACTGCGTCACTGCGCATGCGCAGTAGAGTCGTACTATGGAGGTCCTTTAGGACATGATTTCTTTTTGTTTTGGATGCAAATTTTGGGGATTGGGGGGCAAAATTTGTGTTTGGCCTGGTTTTTGTGGAGTTAGCACCAGCTAAGTCTGGGTCATTGGTAAGTATAAAAAATATATAAATTACTATAAATTTTTTAACTTTCTAGTATGGACATAATTCAAATAATTTCTGGGGAGGTCCTGCAAGGTGCTTGAAAAATTACAAAAAAAAGTCCTGGATCATCAGAATTTTCTGTCTCAGATGTGTACAAACTTTTTGGTAGTTTTGACTGCTAAGATAAATAGTGTAAATATACCTATTTTTTTTTAGTCCCGATGAAGAAAAAGAGAAGATTGGACCAGCAGCTCCAAAACCACCTCCTATCCATAAACCTGCTCCACCTCCAATGAGTAAACCATCAGTACCATTGCCTCCTCCACCTCCACCGAAGTCTGTGCCACCACCACCACCAGTATCTATGCCAACTAAGCCACCTGCTCCACCACCACCTAAAACTTCTTCGGCAGCAAATGTGAGGCCACTTTTGCAGCCTCCAAATGTAATGGTTCTACCACGACCACCTCCACCAATGCAGAGACCTATTCTTGGTAAGTTTTAAATCATATATATTCTGTCCAAAACAAGTTAAGCACACCCTCCGCCCCCTCTCCCCCCCCCCCCCTATAATACCTGTGGGTGGGTATATGAATAGCTTATATTGTGAAGTTCTGCATTCCTCTATAGGGCATACATCCATAAAACTGGTGAATATTTGCTGGCTTGGACAGCATGCCACACCAACTAACCCTTTACCCATCATAACGGCCAAAACTGGCCAGCGCTATTCTAAAAAATCTCGATTTAATTTTTTCATTTTTTGTCTCAAAAACATAGGTTAGGACCCCTCGTTGGAACGGGCTCGTCGATCTCGTTCCAACAAGGGGTCATAACCTATGTTACTGAGACAAAAATGAAAAAAATTAGTTATTCAAGAATTTTGTTTGCAAGTGTCGTCTGCTTTTCATGTTAGGTATAAAGGGTTAAGGTGTGTTCGATATGCTAGAGGCTGTTCCATCAGGTACTGAACAACGTGACATTTTTTAACGTTGTGATGATGTCGGCAGTGCCTAATATTCATTCAATAAAAAAGAAAGCTCTCCAAACCCTTGCTTCACTAATAATGCATTTCCCCCTACTGCAAATAGCAGATTTTCTCAGGAGAATTTACCTATTTACTGTATACCCACGGGTATTGTAGGGAGGTGGCGGGGAGGGGAGCTTAACTTTTTTTGGACACTATATAATTTGATTAATGAAAGATAACAGGGCATAAATTCCACTAGTTTTACAAAAATCTAAATGATAATTCTGGTTTACCCCACATTGGAATGTCCAGCAGTTTGTGAGAATCTGGATTTGTGCTGAATTATTAGTCCTGGATATATGGTTAGAAACCTAAATAGTTTCTGACACTCTGATAACACCAGGAATGGTGTGTGCTAGGGCTGCACAGTATTCGGATTTGAGTACCGGTGACAGTACTGAAAACAATACTTCTGTATACCGTGAAACAGTTCAAATTGAAAGCAAAAGAAAACTGAAATACCTTACTTTTCCTGTTTTCCGCAAGCCTTCATAAAGGTACACAGTTCAAGGTGAAAAACAACTCACGAAATTCGGTACAGTCAGAGTGTTGAATTTACTTTGGATGGAAAAGCATTTTGAGGTTTATTAATTCAGTGTTTGTTAGCAATCTGACAAAAATTGTATCAAATTACGCAGACTCTCAGAATTGTGAAATTTGCAACAATTTATTTTCAAATTACGTGTGAAACCATCATTGCTGTTTTCACAGGGATTACATTGTCAGATAGTGATTGACACCAGACTATCATGAAACTGAATGGTGATCATGTCTTGGAGGCCGACTGGGTCCGACAACAGACACACTGGGCTGACGTGTGACAGCTGACATTGTCATGTAAGGAAAATTTATTCCAGTAATTAAACGCTTATCAAGACAACAGAGGTCGACCATGTTTTTACAGGAGTTAAACAACTGACAAAGGCTAATTTACTTGAATCCAAGTTTCTTTCAGATGAAAGCATGTAAACTTACTAATAATTTTATGGCTTATTTTCGTAACAATAGGTTCAATAACCTTGCAGACATGGATTAGTCTTCCATTTAAATCACTCCAGAGGAGTAAGAAATACATGTTCTTCTATCTATAGCACAAAAAATATCTTTTTTATTGATGGTATCCCCAGCATTTAACATGGGTTTTCCCTATTTTCATGCTTGATATATATTTTTATTTCAAGAAAAACGTGAATTTCAAATCGTAATGCTGGTCCCAAAAATTGTATACCGTTACTCATGGTATACCGGTATTCATTTTTGATGGACAGTTTTTAACCGGTATCAACCGGTATACCATAATACTGTGCAGCCCTAATGTGTGCAAGTCAGAAAATAAGCAGACTGTCGTCTGCAAAATGAGGTCCCCAGATGGTGAATTTAGTGATGCTACCCTACACAGCAGGGTAGCATCACTAAATTTACCCTCTGTGAACCTCAATCTGAATCAGGGTCTCAGAACTAAACGGAAAGAGGTACCCAGAGGATAAATTGGCCCATTGCATGGGATAGCATCATCAAATTCACCCTCTGGACTCCTCTTTCTGCAAATGTTAGACTGCTTATTTTCAGGCCTGGGTGTGTGAGGCAGTCATTCAATTTTGGGGCAAGCTGTCACTCTTGTGTGCCATCACAGCTGAAATTTTTACTTTTTGCAAGTAGACAACAGCAGGTCTCGATTCCACCAAGCTAGTGATTCACCCTTACCAACTGAATCGGTTGCATCCACCACATAATATACAGATTGTGCATTAGAAAAGAAAAAATTGAAATAACAAAAAATTTGATATCACATGTTTTGTGTAAAAAGTTAAAATCTGTTCATGGGAAATAGGCCAAGTAGTACAGTGGAACCCTGTTAATTGAATAGCCACTTTGCCATGAAAATTATTCAGTTAACAGGAGTATTCAATTAACAGGGATTGTGTCACTTTCCTGTATTCTAGAGATAAACTTAGCAGTTATTCTATTATATATAATAGATTAAATGCCTGCATTGGATGTACTGAGGCCAAATAGGTCTACAAACAAAGAAAAACTGGGGAGAATCAGGGTTATTTCTCGACAGGTTACAAGATTTTTTATTCAATTAACAGAAGTTTACTCTATAACCTATATTCAATTAACAGATCAAATTTGTACTGAAGGTATGGTATATGGTTTTGTGTTTGAAAATTATATTCAATTAACAGGGATATACAATTAAGAGATATCCAATTAAGTGGGCTCCACTTACAATGCATGCTCGGAAATGGGAACAATGTACCATGAATTATAATTTGTAGCATTTCAAGGCGTCTTTTTGGTCATGTCAGTTTGATAATCAGGGTTTTTGTGGTTCCCCAAATTTCTTGAAACTCCTGGAATTTAGAAAACCCATTTCAAACACCTGGAATGTTCTAGAATATTGGAACCTTTCTTGAAAGGAACAGGGTCACATTTGGTTTTGTTGAAAAATTCTGAAAAATCTTAATTTTTTCAACTGCTCATTTTGTAAATTAGATGTGCGAATGTGGCTGATTCATTAGGTAGAGAGTTAATGTGTATTCATTGATTTGCCACTTGAAGAAAAACGTTTTCTGTGGGACACAAATGCCATGGCCAGGTGTTTGTGCCCTGAGACTTCCAATTGCTTTTTATACTCCCACTTTTTTAAAAGTAGGGTACACTGGATTGCATCTGTACATCCGTATGTCCATCATTCCATCCATCTGTCCATACTAGTTCATAACATAACTAATAGTTGGCCAATCTTGATCAAATTTTACATGGATGTCCAGTTTGACATACCCTTTCAGACACATATCAAGCTACTTGTGAGTTACGCCCCTTTTTATTACCTGCGTTGCCAGCGGCAGAGCAGGTCTAGTAACTGCTCGACTCCATCCGTCCATTTGTCCGTCAGTCTGTCCGTCCATGCGTCAGTCCATCCATCCATCCGTCCGTCCATCCGAAACACTTTTTCTGTCAAGGTTTTCTTGGTTTCTATGAAAGGGAATGATTTTATATTTGGTCTGCTGCTTCATAATGATGAGTTGTATCGTGTAAGCAATTTTCAGATCTGCCGTGCAGCCTCTTCCTGTTTGCCAATACTTTGAAATTTTACTGTACCCAATGAGCATTGAAATTTTTCGTCAAACTTTTCTCGGCTTCTATGCAAGGGATTGATTTTATATTTTATCGGGAGCCTGATAATGATCAGTTGTATCCTGTATGTAATTTTCAGATCTGCCATGCAGCCACTTCCTGTTTGCCGATTCAATTGCATGCAGCAACGCAGGTCCAGACCCGGTATTGGTCTTGGCTTGTTTCCTTTGACAAATAGACAATTTTTGTCTACAAGTTCATAATTCAGCTCATATCTGACCAATCTTGATAAAACCTTATATGGATGTCCAGTATGGCATGCTCTTTGAGACACATATCACGCTATGCTTTCCACACATTCCACTTGTGAGTTATTTCCCTTTTTTCATTTGAGAAAATAGACATTTTGTTTTCATACCAATTCATAACCTAGCTGATAGTGGTCCAATCATAATGAAATATTGCATGGTTGTCCAGTACAACTTGCCTTTTTAGACACATATCAAGTTATGCCACACATTCTTGTTGTAAATAATGCCCCTTTTTTTGTTGAATAATTTTATGCCAAAAAACCAAAACAAAACATTTTGCAACATATAGTGGATAGGGTAAAATGAATTATGAAGGCTTTCAAGTGATTTTATGCAAAAAAGGTAGCACATGGGATCAGTGGGCGCTGTGTCTATCGGGTTCTTGTTAACCCTTTGGTAGTATCTACCATGTCAGTTCAATGGAAACAATTGGAAGAGTCCATATTTATTATCATTCAAAATAATGATTGTACTTCCACACACTTTAACTTAGTAGCCATCCTACTTAATGAAAGTATGATGTATCATATTCCTGGACCAGAAAAGCAGCCTTTCAGTTTCAAAGGGTTAATAATCATTAGCGAAGCTCAAGGGGAGCTTTACTAATCAGTTTCTTATCAACCTACTCACAATTGTTTACTACAGGCTTGCACTACAGTGGAAGTCCCTAACTCGGATAAAATACTCTCTATTTTTGTCTTTCCCAAGCAAGTTGGGAAAGAAAAGTGGTGCAAAAGCACCAATAAAAATAAGCCAAAACTGGGTCGAGTGCAACCGGCGCAGACCCAGTACGGGACGCTCTCTCCCAAGTACAACTCCACGACTTCCGTTGCCAGTGCGCATACCGTCTCTAAAGACTCATTCTTTTTAAAATCCGCTTCGTGTCGAGATGTTTTTGCACGCTTATCAGTGTTCCACCAACTCGATGTTTGATGTTTCCTGATTCATTATACCGCAGTGTATCCTTTGTATTCTCAGGAACAGTGTTTTATATTCTCTTTTTTCTATTCTATGTCCATCATGTCTATTTATTTGCTCTCTCTCGAGTCGCGCGCGAATTTCGCGGGCCACGCGGTTCGGACTTAGATTATTTCACAATTATTGTTAATGCTTTTTTTGCAAAATTTTTTAATTGTGTTAGAGTTAGGTGTCAGCGGGGTACCACTCCTACAGTGTTTCTTCTTTCTGTTGAGAGTAGTCTTCCTGTTGGGTGGTTCCCGGTCGGCCGTCTGGGGTCTTTGTTTCTGTCACCTTTCTCTCTTTGGGGGTGTTCTGTTTTCTGATCTCACCTTCTCTGCTCCTCTCACCTCTTTCATGCCTAGGACAATTCCTTGTGGGCAGTGTCTGCTGCCTAAGCATGTGGACGATGTACATTCGTCGTGTTCCTCCTGTAATGGGTGTTCGGCCGAGCGGCCGTGTGGTGTCTGTGGAACATGGTCTTCCACCTTTTGGGCGTCTGTAAATCGTGTCGTTCGTTCTCGTGGCCGTGCCTCCCGCTCCCGCGGGAAAGGAGAACGTAGTCGTTCGGGGCCTCCCGAACCGACTCTGTCTGGTGAGAGTTATTCCTCCTCCGTGGGGGATGTGCAGTCTTTTCCTGTGGTGGATACTGCGGGAGCCGTTGAGTGTTCTGGTGTAGAGATGCCTGGTTCCGGGACTACGGTCCCCCTCCAGTCGACATCTGAGGCTGTCACTAGGGTTGTGACTCCTCCTTCGGAGCCGAGCCGGTGTGCTCTCTCCATTATTTCACCAGCCTCAACGACTCTCGACGTATCTACTACTGCTGCTGGTCCGTCTGCTTCGTTGTCTGTTTCAGCCGGCCTCGGCTTTTCGCTGCAGGGGACTGCAGAACTGTCCGATACTGTAGACGTGGGATATCGGCCCCAGCCTTCCCTGACTTCAACTCGGCGAAGTCGGAAGGTGCTGCCGGCCGAGCCCATCGCTGTGGTCTCGTCGCCGTCGAGTACCACAGTTGTGTCTTTGGATTCGGATGTTCATAGTGGAAACACTATGAACTCCGGGGCGTTTCCGTCCGCTCACTCTGGTCACACGGCCAGTTTTGGGGGACCAACGCCTTTTGTGCAGCCTGGACCTTCTGCCCCGCAGAGGTCCGCGGTGACTCTCATGAGTTCTCGCAATATTGATCCTCGGGGTGCATCGTACCCCTATACACGTCTGCCTTCAGATGTTTCGGCTGCCGCCCGTCGTCCCGCGTCGGGTGTTTTGGAGGATCGTGACCCTTCGCTGGTTAAGAGGGTCAGAGGTGAAGCCACTTTGCCGGTTCGCTCCCCTGTCGAACCGGTCGGTACAGGCAGTGAGCTTAGGGAGGCCCTCTCCTTACTCACTCAGGTTCTCTCAAAGAGCCTTCCTGTTGCTTCCAGCGAGGCTATGGGTGGTTTCCAGGCGCCTCCTATGGCGCCGCCTCCCGGGATTGGAAACAGGCCGGTTTCCGGTTCCTCTGGTGTCCCGACACCATGGGAGGCGTCGGCTGGTTTGCCCACGATGGGCTATGTGTCTTCCGACTCTGGGGAGGAGTCCGACATGCTTGAGGTCGAGGGCCAGCAGTCTTCGGACTTGGGGGCGGCTCTTGACTTTGTGTTTGGGTTTCTGCCTGAGCTCAAACCTGCTAACCAGCCGACAGTGTCAGCCTGGCCGCGATCTTCGGTCGCGCGCCAACAGCCTATGGAGCAACCTGCTTCTGGGCGCCTTCGACCGTGCCAGTCGGTACAGGTGGTTGAAGCTTTTTCAGCATTGGATGCCAAGCTGAATTCCAAGGCTTTGAAGACTTCGTTCTTCACCAGGGTTGACACCTTTTTGCCTCCTGTGCGTTATCGTTCCTACGATTCCGCCAATCCGTCAGTCTGCCAGACTTTGACGGTTCTGGATCAGGACTCCACTTCCCTCGGGCTTTCCAAGCCCAAGTCTGCCGTCATTCCAATGACGACTCTGGAGTCCACGTTGGGCTTATCTAGAGAGATGCTTGGCATGCTTTCTCTCTCCGATCACGTCGTCTCAGCTTTGGCTGCTTATCTGCCTCCAGATAAGTTTGACGAGGTACAGGCTCCTTTGCGTGTGCTGTCCAAGGCGCTTATGCACCTTACTCACACGCATGCCTGTAACACGGCCAATTTGGAATTAGTTCGAAGGGACGCTGTGCTGGACACAGGACGATCCCTTCCCGAGGAGCAGCGTGCTACTCTTCGATCTGCTTCTTTGGCAGGTCCGCAACTTTTCCATGGTTCCGTGTCGACGGTCCGGGATGACGTCCTACGTCATTCCAAAGATCAGCTGCTGTTTCGTCAGCTTGATCAGCCTTCTCGGGGAGGCAAGGGCCGTTCCAAGCCTAACAAGTACCCTTCTGCTTCCTCTGTGAAGCAAAAGGCTGGTCCTTCTGCCGCCTCCTCTGCTTCTTACTCACGGGGTAAAGGTAGGGGTCGGCAGAATCGAGGGAAGTCTCAGGATTCTTCATTTAGCAGAGGAGGTGGTTTCTCCTCTCGCGGGCCTCGTCGGGGCTCGAAATGAAGGTCCTCACCTCGACTCGTCCCAGGTTGGAGGAAGGATAGCAGAGTTTGCAGACCATTGGACCACCATCACATCCGATCCATGGGTGTTAGATGTTGTTCGGTCCGGGCTGCGCATATCCTTCCGACGGCACCCCACTCTGTCAAGGGTGCCTCTTCCAACCACAGTTCCTTCAGACGTTTTACGTCGGGAACTTTTGTCCACGGAGATTGCCAATCTCCTGGCAAAGGGGGCGATCGAGGTCGTCAAGAACGTTCAGTCAGTGGGTTTCTATTCCCGCCTGTTCTTGGTGCCGAAGAAGGACGGCCGACTCCGACCGGTTATCGATCTGAGCATCCTGAACCAGTCTATCATTGCTCCCAAGTTCAGCATGGAGACTTTCAGGTCGGTCCGCCATTCAATTCACCAGGGAGATTTCGCCGCCAGCATCGACCTGCGAGACGCTTACTTCCACGTTCCGATGCATCGGGCGTCACGGAAGTATCTCAGGTTCGCTTTTCTGGGGCGAGTTTACCAGTTCAAGGCCATGCCTTTCGGCCTCAACCTGGCTCCTTGGGCGTTCACCAGACTGATGTCGCATGTGATAGCGTTCCATCGCACACAGTCCAGGGTGACTACTTCGGCATATCTGGACTATATCCTCCAGAGGCATTCCAATGCTGCCTTACTGGAATCGGATGTCGCCACTCTGTTGAGCTTGCTCACGTCGCTAGGATTCAGAGTCAACGAGGAGAAGTCGGACCTGGTCCCTTCTCAGTCGTTTTGTCATCTGGGGATGTCTTTCCAAACCAAATTCAATTTGGTGGCTGTTCCCCAGGCCAAGGCTGTGATTCTCTCAGCTTTTGCTCTGACTCTGTCCCAGTCCAGGTCCGCGACCGCTCGGAGTTTTCTCCGGCTGATCGGTCTCTGCTGTTCGGTGACGGATCTCATTCCTCTAGGTCGGCTGCGTGTCAGACCTCTCCAACACTTTCTGCTCAGTCGTTGGAGACCGAATGTAGATTCTCTGGATCAGGTGCTTCCGTTTCCGGACTCTCTGTATCCTCACCTTCTTCCCTGGACAGATGTTCAGTGGATTACGCAGGGTGTTCCGCTGGACTTACCCACGTCCGATCGCGTCCTGACGGCAGATGCCAGCGATCTCGGATGGGGTGCGACGTTGGATCCTCTCGGTCTTTCCCTACACGGGATGTGGGACCAGGATCAAGCAGCTCTACACATCAACCAGAAGGAGCTTCTTGCTCTTCTTCTGAGTTTCAGGCAGTGGATCCCTCACTTGTCGAATCGCCAGGTCCTTCTACTATCCGACAATTCGACAGTGGTTGCTTACATTCGGAACCAGGGCGGCACGCACTCGCTTCCGATGTACGAGTTAGCTCGGGATCTTTTACTGCTCGCTCAGGAGGTTCACGCCGGGGTGGTTGTTCGTCACATTCCCGGTCGTCTGAACGTCCTAGCCGACTCCCTGTCCCGACAGGGCAGGGTTATTTCCACCGAGTGGATGCTTCACAGGGCAGTGTTCCAGTCGCTTTGCGATCTCTGGGGACGTCCCCACGTCGATCTCTTTGCGACTCGTTGGAACCATCAGGTGGACACTTTCGTGTCCCCGTGTCCAGATCCTCTGGCTTTTGCCGTGGACGCTCTGTCACTCGATTGGAACGGTCTAGTCGGCTACGCCTTCCCGCCGGTTCCGATTCTTCCTCAGGTTCTCGCCAAAATTCGAACCTGCAGTTGTCGAATCATTCTGATCGCTCCCCTGTCGCCTCAGCGGGTGTGGATCAATCAGCTCCGCTCGCTGATGGCGGCGGTTCCGGCACGTCTCCCGCTACGTCGCGACCTTCTTTGTCAAGGTCGCCCGAGGAGGTTTCACGTCGACCCGACTTCATTGTGCCTTCACGCATATCTTTTGTCAGGTCCTGTCTCCTCCGTGGAGGTTTTTCGAGACGAGCAGTGGAGTGCATTTCTTCTTCAAGGAGGCACTCCACTGGTTTAGCTTATGCAGCTAAATGGAAGGTCTTCTGTCGATGGTGTGCTGATCACTCTGTTGATTATGCCAATCCTTCGATTTCACAGATTGCGGAGTTTCTGGTATATCTGTTTGATTCTCGGGGTCTCCAGCCTGTTACCATCAAGGGTTACAGGTCTATGCTTTCAGAGACTTTTTCTTATGTGGGGAAGCGTCGTATCGGCACTAATCCTTACCTCTCCAAGCTTGTTCGGCACTTTTCTTTGAAAAGGCCTCGGACTTTGCAGCTTACTCCACGATGGAATCTTTCGTGGGTGCTGCTTTGCTTGGGGGGGGCGCCGTTCGAACCTTTATCCCAGGTGGATATGCAATTTCTCACATACAAGACGGCTTTTCTGATGGCATTTGCTTCGGCCAGACGGGTTAGTGAGCTTCACGCCCTCTCGGTTGACCCGGCCTTTTTTAGGAGTTCTCCCAACAGTGTTACTTTTACCACTGATTGCTCCTTTTTGGCTAAGAATCAGTTACCAGATACTACTCCTCCTCCTATCTGTATCAGGGCTCTTCCCTCTGTTGAGGGTACTCGCCCTTTGCTCTGTCCGGTCCGTGCTATTCGCATTTATCTTGATCGGACACGCTTCATACGGAAGGGCAGAAAACGGTTTTTTTCTGTCTCTCATTCCGGGTCGACAGAAGATCTCTCCTCAATCCATTTCTCGATGGATTTGTCTTGCTATTCGTACGGCTTATAGTCGTTTAGCAGCTGGCGATTGTATTACCAATCGTATTTCTGCCCACGAGGTGCGGGCACTGTCTACCTCTTGGGCTTATTCTAACTCCGTCAAGTTGTCGGATGTTATGCAGGCAGCCTACTGGAGAAATGCTTCTACTTTCTCCACCTTTTATTTACGCCAGTTGCAGGAGCAGTCGGAGGACCTTTTTGCCTTGGGTCCTCTTTCTTCTGCTCAGGCTGTTGTCTGCCATAGCCATTAGGCTTCTTGAAGGTCAGTTTCAGCCTTGTGCTGTTACTGCCCCTTTTTTCTGTCTGTGTGTCACACAGGCTCATATGTCTCTTTTCATTGTCCTTTACCAATGATTGCGACATTATGGTTGATAAGCCTCGGGACCTCTTCCTTCTGCTTCACGGTTCCAGTGCACTAGGGTTATGTGGGGGTTGGTTATGCGATTCCCTCCAGCCTTTTGTCTATTCAGCCTGTTGTAAACAATTGTGAGTAGGTTGATAAGAAATCTAAATTTTATAGTAAATTTCCTTTCTTATTATACCTACCACAATTGTTTACATGGAGGCCCTCCCGTCTTCTTTACGGGTAAAGAATCTTTCCTCCCCGCTGATCACATAACTCTAACGTTTACGGATTCAAAAAGAATGAGTCTTTAGAGACGGTATGCGCACTGGCAACGGAAGTCGTGGAGTTGTACTTGGGAGAGAGCGTCCCGTACTGGGTCTGCGCCGGTTGCACTCGACCCAGTTTTGGCTTATTTTTATTGGTGCTTTTGCACCACTTTTCTTTCCCAACTTGCTTGGGAAAGACAAAAATAGAGAGTATTTTATCCGAGTTAGGGACTTCCACTGTAGTGCAAGCCTGTAGTAAACAATTGTGGTAGGTATAATAAGAAAGGAAATTTACTATAAAATTTAGATTTCCATCCGTCATCGTCCTTTATCATCCATCCAGCGTAAACTTTACATTATCGACTTCACCTCACAAACTACTTGACCAAATTGAAACAAATCTGGTGTGCATGTTCCCTATCATATGTCAATTCAAGTTTGTTCAAATAAAGTTGTCATACCCACGAGGGGGGGGGGGGGGGGGCACCACAAGGGGCATAACTCTGATAGCACCCATCAATTTGTTTCCAAAATTCAAAAGAATCTTCTTCTCCAGAACCACTAGTCAGAATCGTTTCATATTTGGTATACAACTTCTCTAGGGGGTCAGCTTCAAGTTTGTTCAAATTGAGTCCCTGGGTTACGATTTGCACTCTCTCATTTTAACTAGTGCAATATGTGGAATATTCTTTAAAAATCTTCTTCTTCAGATCCACCAGTTGAATTCTTTTGATATTTGGTATACAACATCTCTAGGGGGGGTCAGATTCAAGTTTGGTTCAAATTGGGTCCCTGAGTTAATATTTGCTCTCTCTTTTGGAACCCAAATTTTAACTTAGTGCAATATGAGGAAATTTCTTTGAATATCTTCTTCAGATCCACCAGTCGGAATCCTTTCATATTTGGTATACAACATCTCTAGGATGGGTCAAATACAAGTTTGTTCAAATTGTGTCCCTGGATTAATATTTGGGTTCCCTATTGGAGCTCAAAGTTTAACTTAGTGCAGTATGAGGAATGTTCTTTAAAAGTCTTCTTGAGATCCACCTGTCAGAATCTTTTCATATTTGGTATACAACATCTCTGGAGGTGTAAGAGATTCAAGTTTGTTCAAATCGGGTCCCTGGGTTAATATTTGGGCTCTCTAATGGAGCCTGAATTTTAACTTAGTGCAGTGTGTGGAATATTCTTTAAAAATCTTCTTCAGATCCACCAGTCAGAATGTTTTCATATTTGGTATACAACATCTCTGGGGGGGGGAGGGGGGGGGGGGGGGGGGGTCAGGTTCAAGTTTGTTTAAATTGGGTCCCTGAGTTCAAATTTGTGCTATCTATTGGAGCCCTAATTTTACCTTAGTGCAATATGAAGGGGGGGGGGGGGGGTAGATTTAAGTTTGTTCATATCGGGTCCCTGAGTTAATATTTGGGCTCTCTATTTCTTAGTGCAATATGAGGAAATTTCTTTAAAAATCTTCTTCAGATCCACCAGTCAGAATCATTTCATATTTGGTATATAGCATCTCTAGGTGGGTCAGATTCTTATTTGTTCATATCAAGTCCCTGGGTTTATATTTAGGCTCCCTATGGGAGCCCGAATTTTAACTTAGTGCAATATGAGGAAATTTCTTTAAAAATCTTCTTCTTCAGATCCACCAGTAAGAATCCTTTCAAATTTGGTATACAATATCTCTAGGGGGGTCAGATTCATGTTTCTTCAAATCGAGTCCATGGGTATATATTTGGGCTCCCTAGAGGAGCCTGAATTTTACTTAGTGCAATATGAGGACATTTTTTTAAAAATCTTCTTCAGATCCACCAGTCAGAATCCTTTCATAATTGGTATATAGCATCTCTAGGTGGGTCAGATTCACATTTGTTCAAATCGAGTCCCTGAGTTTATATTTGGGCTTCCTATGTGCAATATGAGACAATTTCGTTAAAAATCTTCTTCAGATCCACAAGTCAGAATGTAAATTCTATGTAATCTGTTCATTCATCTCCAGGTATAAATGAATCTTGCAAAGGAACTGTGACTACAGACCTTTGGTTTGTCATGTCAGGTCATCCAACACCTCACTGTCACAGCTCTGACAAAGTTGCTACTGATGCCATCAAACTTATTAAAACAACTGGCACCAGGAGAGGTAATCCAAACCAGATTTTGTCTGACAGATTATATATTTTTATACTGTACCAATGACCCAGACTTAGCTGGTGCTAACTCTAACAAAACCAGGGCCAAACACAAATTTTGCTCCCAATCCCCAAAATTTGCATCCAAAACAAAAAGAAATCATGTCCTAAAGGACCTCCATACTACGCCTCTACTGCGCATGCGCAGTGACGCAGACGTCCCGAAATTGGCGCCAATTATCATTCTCTGTTTGGCCCTTCATCAGTCAACATCTCACTGATCTTTGTGCTTGTAAATCTCAGTTTAAAGGATGCCAGACACGTAATTTTTGGAGAAAATGTGATTCTAAGGAGGATAGAAGGAGGAGAGGAAAAAGAAGTGACAAAAAATAATCAGGGCTGTACTTAAAATTTTTTGATGAAATTATGTTAAGTTGCCTATTTTCGAGGCATGGGCCTCTTGTTGTCATTCTTGCTAAATGTTGCACTGCTTATTCAGTGTTTCCTCTCCCCTAGCCTTCTAAAGTCCCCCCTTGCAATTCTCCCATGCTTTTGGCATATTTTTGAGAAATTTCATTTCTAAAATTTCCTGGGAGAGTTGCTTGGTTACAGAATGTTTTCTGTTATTTTCCCCATAGTTACGTTTTCACCCATGGGTGTATAACGTTTGTGTTCTGCATCTTCCATCTGATGTTCTGCAGATTCTCCCCTGGGAGTCTCTGTTTTGCATCAGATAGAGTGTAATTTGATGACTGATTCCGGGCCAGTTTTTTCAGTGCCTGGAGTCATGTTTTCTGGTGTTTTTACACTGTTTGTTTACATTGGCAACAGCCTTTTTTGAGGGGGGCTGTTTGCCTTTGCTGTAGTTTATCTCACTATAAGATACATTTATATTATCCATAATATCCAACATCTCTGGGGGGGGGTCAGGTTCAAGTTTGTTTAAATTGGGTCCCTGAGTTCAAATTTGTG
This sequence comes from Pictodentalium vernedei, assembly GCA_031216915.1. NCBI lineage: Eukaryota > Metazoa > Mollusca > Scaphopoda > Dentaliida > Dentaliidae > Pictodentalium > Pictodentalium vernedei. Next base: position 426,602,653 of record CM062290.1, on the reverse strand, counting down.
CTATCTATTGGAGCCCTAATTTTACCTTAGTGCAATATGAAGGGGGGGGGGGGGGGGGGGGGTAGATTTAAGTTTGTTCATATCAGGTCCCTGAGTTAATATTTGGGCTCTCTATTGGAGCCCAAATATTTCTTAGTGCAATATGAGGAAATTTCTTTAAAAATCTTCTTCAGATCCACCAGTCAGAATCATTTCATATTTGGTATATAGCATCTCTAGGTGGGTCAGATTCTTATTTGTTCATATCAAGTCCCTGGGTTTATATTTAGGCTCCCTATGGGAGCCCGAATTTTAACTTAGTGCAATATGAGGAAATTTCTTTAAAAATCTTCTTCTTCAGATCCACCAGTAAGAATCCTTTCAAATTTGGTATACAATATCTCTAGGGGGGTCAGATTCATGTTTCTTCAAATCGAGTCCATGGGTATATATTTGGGCTCCCTAGAGGAGCCTGAATTTTACTTAGTGCAATATGAGGACATTTTTTTAAAAATCTTCTTCAGATCCACCAGTCAGAATCCTTTCATAATTGGTATATAGCATCTCTAGGTGGGTCAGATTCACATTTGTTCAAATCGAGTCCCTGAGTTTATATTTGGGCTTCCTATGTGCAATATGAGACAATTTCGTTAAAAATCTTCTTCAGATCCACAAGTCAGAATGTAAATTCTATGTAATCTGTTCATTCATCTCCAGGTATAAATGAATCTTGCAAAGGAACTGTGACTACAGACCTTTGGTTTGTCATGTCAGGTCATCCAACACCTCACTGTCACAGCTCTGACAAAGTTGCTACTGATGCCATCAAACTTATTAAAACAACTGGCACCAGGAGAGGTAATCCAAACCAGATTTTGTCTGACAGATTATATATTTTTATACTGTACCAATGACCCAGACTTAGCTGGTGCTAACTCTAACAAAACCAGGGCCAAACACAAATTTTGCCCCCAATCCCCAAAATTTGCATCCAAAACAAAAAGAAATCATGTCCTAAAGGACCTCCATACTACGCCTCTACTGCGCATGCGCAGTGACGCAGACGTCCCGAAATTGGCGCCAATTATCATTCTCTGTTTGGCCCTTCATCAGTCAACATCTCACTGATCTTTGTGCTTGTAAATCTCAGTTTAAAGGATGCCAGACACGTAATTTTTGGAGAAAATGTGATTCTAAGGAGGATAGAAGGAGGAGAGGAAAAAGAAGTGACAAAAAATAATCAGGGCTGTACTTAAAATTTTTTGATGAAATTATGTTAAGTTGCCTATTTTCGAGGCATGGGCCTCTTGTTGTCATTCTTGCTAAATGTTGCACTGCTTATTCAGTGTTCCCTCTCCCCTAGCCTTCTAAAGTCCCCCCTTGCAATTCTCCCATGCTTTTGGCATATTTTTGAGAAAGTTCATTTCTAAAATTCTCTTGGGAGAGTTGCTTGGTTACAGAATATTTTCTGTTATTTTCCCCATAGTTACGTTTTCACCCATGGGTGTATAAACGTTGTGTTCTGCATCTTCCATCTGATGTTCTGCAGATTCTCCCCTGGGAGTCTCTGTCTTGCATCAGATAGAGTGTAATTTTGATGACTGATTTCGGGCCAGTTTTTTCAGTGCCTGGAGTCATGTTTTCTGGTGTTTTACACTGTTTGTTTACATTGGCAACAGCCTTTTTTGAGGGGGGCTGTTTGCCTTTGGTGTAGTTTATCTCACTATAAGATACATTTCTATTATCCGTAAGTGTCGCATTAATTATTTAATATAAATTTAAAATTTTTGACCACACTTAGCCATCGGATCCATTGGGGCTCAACGTTACTTTTCAGAAACTTGGGCTTCGCTGAAAAAATATTTTTCAAAAATTATTTTGATTTGCAATTGTTTTTTCATTATTAATGGATCATGTTATTATGTATCTTTGTGTCAGGGGTTTGTGCGAGTAACTAGGACTTGTTGTTGACTTTTCACAATGAAAGGATATTGTTCAAATTGTAATGGGAAGAAATCTTCCTCTGACTTTCATGATCATTGTATTAATTGTAGTCAGTGTTCTCGCACTAATCCCTGTTCTATATGTCAATATTGGGATGACAAACATTGGAAACGTGTGTCACGGTATGTTGTTACTGGAGAAAGGGCTATGCCGGCTCTTTCTCCGCAAGGTCACTCTACTCTCTCAGTTTCTATTTCCGAGGAACAAGAACAGGGGGATGTTTCCATGTTATCTTCCGCAAGTGCGCTTCCGTCGTCACAAATGAATACAGAGCTAGCGGCAAAAGTGCTCATGGAGATTAAACAAATGTCGTCCGCTAGCTCGCCCGGTGTAGCGTCCATTCACCGAATGGTTCGGCAGCCGGGTTCGTCCAATGCGGTCCAGGAGGAAATGTTGGGTGATGCGAGCACTATAAACATTCAACGTGCACACCCAGTGACGGCGGATAGTAGGCGAGATCGGAGGAAGCCTTTGAGTCCGGTTCCTAGCTCGTCCAGGTCCAGCCGGGCCGCGAGCGAGAGAGGCCCCTCTCTCGTACAACAACATCTGGGACCAGATGTTGTGGTACAAAATGTGTCGCAAGCGGAGCATACGTCCGTCGCTCGGGACGCTCCGTTGTATAGGCAGTCCGCGGAGACTGCTCAGGCTTCTTCTTCTCGTCAGCGCACCCGGCCGCACCTTGGCTGCGTGACCGCCGATATCTTACCAGCTTCGCCGATCAGGGATTCTTCGGCGACCAGGTCACACCATCCGGCAGCCAGGGACACGAGGCCGATGGACTCCGGACATTCGCATAGAAAAAGTATGCGGGAGCCATCAGATGCGGAGCTGCCCTCGGCGAAGCAGCGAAAGACTGCGCCTCCGCAGGTCTCGATGCCGGATGTACTTGTGCAGATAGCACAACTTATCGCAGCATCCCAGCAGCCGACAGAAACGGTGTCGGATCGGGAATTATCCGACGGCGCTGAGTCGGTACGCTCCGCCGAAGCATCGGGGGCGGACGACCGGGAGCATCATGAGGTCCGACCGGATGGTGAAAGGGATACGGATGATTTGGAGCTATCCCTTTCGGAACAACATAAAGCTGCCTTGGACTTCATCCGGCACTTTCTCCCTCAAGTTGTTCCGTCGGGCCAGACTGCTGCGGTTCCGGACAAGAGGATTATAGCGTCATTGGACTCTGAATTTTTCGAGCGGTTCAGGGACATCGCTCCCGAGTTCCCGTCGCAGTCCAATAATGTTGCAAGAACATTTGAATTATTGAACGACGCTATATTTAAACTTGCTTCCAAAACGGGGAAAGCAGGTTTCTTGTCCGCCAATACTCTCAACCTGCCTTTCATTAATGCAAGGAATAAATTCGACACGGCAGGACAGGGTATTCCGAGAGTTCCTCTGCGTATGGACGACGAGGCGGAAGACTTAGAGCTATCATTACCGTCGTCGGCTTCTATTCCAACCGCGGTGTTGGAAACAGCTATTTCGTCTAACAGAGCCAGTTTAGATGCCTTATCTTACGCAGATCACCTTACTAAGGCGTTATCACTGCGCCTTCAAGGGAAAGAATTTCAGGATATACAATCCTCTTTAAGACTTCTTTCAAGGGCAGTAGCTTATTCCACGTGTAACTCCACCCTTTCAGTGGCAAACCTGGAGTTGGTTAGACGTGACGCAGCCCTAGCTACATCCACACTCGTGGATACTAAGGTGAAGAACTCTCTCAGAGTCGCTTCGGTCTCCGGAGAACTTCTCTTTGACGGCAAGCTTTCTGCTATTTATGATTAAATTACAAAGAAAGCTTCGGATTCTCTGTTGTTCAAATCTGCTTCTAAGAAGTCGGATACGGCAGACAAGAATAAGACAGGCACTTCTGGGTCTAATGCACCCAAGAGAGGTTCCTATAGAGGTTCCGGTGCGTCCTCTTGGTCTTATTTGAGAGACCGTCAAGGTAGTGACTCACGTTCGGGACGTCCTTCGGGCCGGGACAACCGGTCGGACGCCTTGAGGTCGACGGGACGAGGTGCGGGTCGTGGAGGACGTGGTTTCTCCTACCGCAGGCCTCGCAGGTCCAGGAGGTGATGGCTTAAACCTCTATCGCGTACCGGTTGGCGGAAGGTTGTCGAGCTTTTCACAAGAATGGGCGTCGATTACGGACGACCCTTGGGTGAGAGGAGTGACTTCGGAAGGTCTAAAGATATCCTTCAAACGAAAGCCTCCATTAACTCGAAGTCCAAAGTGGACTCAACTTCCGTCAAATCCGCAGAAAAGAGACGCTCTATTATCAGAGGTGCAGTCTCTTTTAATGAAGAACGTGGTAGAGGTCGTAGAAAACCAGGAGACTCCGGGATTCTACAGCCATCTGTTTCTGGTTCCGAAACCAGACAGCTCGTTCCGTCCAGTCATAGATTTGAGCTGGATAAACAAGCTGATCGTCGCTCCAAAGTTTTATATGGAGACGATTCGGTCGGTCAGAGCGAGTATTCGGGTGAACGATTATGCAACAAGCATAGATCTCAAAGATGCGTACTTTCACGTCATGGCACATCCGACATTCAGAAAGTATGTACGCTTCGCAGTCCTAGGAGTGGTGTATCAATTCCGGGCGATGTGCTTCGGATTGAATCTAGCACTCTGGGCTTTCACTCGGGTAATGAACTCGGTAATGATCTATTTCCGAGCTCATTCGTCTGCGGTAACGTCGGCCTACCTGGACGACATTCTTCAGAGGTACGGCAACGAGTTAACGCTTCAGAACGATGTTCAGAATCTTCTTCTATTGCTCCGACGTCTCGGTTTTATAGTAAACGAGGAGAAGTCGGATCTGGTGCCGTCCAAGTCATTCACACATCTGGGAATGAGCTTCGAGACGCACAACAATCTCGTTCATCTGCCGTTAACCAGAGCGAAATTAGTCAGTTGTTACGCTCGCTATTGTCTGCACGCAGACAAAGTCACAGCGAGAGAATTTATGAGACTGATAGGTCTGTGCGGAGCCGCTGCGGATCTCATTCCGATGGGGCGGTTACGCACGCGTCCTCTCCAAATTTTCTTGACTCAGAATTGGAGTGTGAAAATTCATTCGCTCGACATAGACGTTCTCTTGTCAGATCAAGTGAAACAAGAGATTCAGACTTGGGCAAACATTCAGTGGTTAACTCAGGGAGTTCCGCTGCAGTTGCCGGATCCAAGTTTTACCATTATGACGGATGCCAGTCAAACAGGTTGGGGTGCATCATTGATCCCAACGGATTCGAGATGCCAGGGTCTTTGGGATCCGCAATTCCTGAGCAAGCACATAAACATCAATTAAATGATGTCAATTTGGCTTGCGTTACGTCATTGGATGGACATTATTCACAATGATCATGTCCAAATCCTATCTGACAATACGACAGTAGTGGCGTATATACGGAATCAGGGAGGCACTCATTCAGTTCCGTTGTTCAATCTAACGGAAAGAATCCTTCTGTTTGCGCTAGAACATCAGGTTCTTCTTTCGGTCCGTCACATACCGGGTCGTCTGAATGTGCTAGCAGACTCCCTTTCACGAAAGGGTCGCTTGTTGCCGTCGGAGTGGACTCTCAACAAACAAGTATTCAATCAGATTTGCTACCAATGGGAACGACCAATGATAGATTTTTTTGCGACACATCTCAACAATCAGTTGCAGACGTATGTGTCTCCGTGTCCGGATCCAAGAGCATTTGCAGTAGACGCTCTGTCGATCTCTTGGGACGGAATGATAGGATATGCGTATCCTCCAGCGCCGTTAATTCAGCAAGTATTGCTAAAGATAAAACAATCTCAATGCAAGATTGTGTTGGTAGCATCTCTGTCTCCACAGAGACCGTGGATAAATCTACTCAGGTGTCTGTTGTGGGACCTACCGCGAAAGCTTCCTCCATGGGAGGATCTTCTTTCGCAGGGGAAATCGCGTCAACTCCATCACAACCCGCAAGGTCTCAACCTTCACGTTTTTCCGTTGTGCGGTCCTTCTTGCATGGCAAGCACTTTACAGGACGAGCAGTGGACGCGATTTCTAACTGTAGGAGGACCACCTCTTCGCTAAACTATGCGGCTAAGTGGAAGGTTTTTCGTCGTTGGTGTAGGGATCATTTTGTAGATATTTTCGATCCCTCTATACCAGACATTGCAAACTTTCTAGTATACTTGTTTGACGAAATCAAACTGCAGCCTGTTACTATTAAGGGTTATCGGTCTATGTTATATGATACCTATGCACATCATGATAGTTTACAAATTGGATCTAATGTCTCTTTATCTAAGTTGGTTAGAAACTTCTCGATAAATAGACCCAGAACTCTTAGGTTAATTCCTAAATGGAATTTAGCTTGGGTTCTTCTTAAATTGAAGGAAAAGCCATTTGAACCTCTTGGGACAGTAGATTTCAAATTCTTATCTTATAAGACAGCTTTCCTCTTAGCTTTCTCTTCTGCTAGAAGAGTCAGTGAGCTTCATGCACTGTCGGTGGATGATTCTCACTATCGTAGTGTCGGGAACACTATCACCTTCACTACTAATGTGGGTTTTTTAGCTAAGAATCAGGCTCCTAATAAATATCCGGAACCTATTGTCATTAAGGCTCTTCCGTCTTCAGACGGGCGTAGGCCTTTACTCTGTCCTGTTAGAGCGTTATGTATCTATAAACAGAGATCTCAGTTTATCAGAAAGGGACGAAAACGTTTCTTTCTGTCCTTGATGCCTAATAGAAGGGACATTTCGGTCCATTCTATTGCTAGATGGATTCAATTAACTATCCGTACTGCTTATGAGAGTTTATCTTCTTCTCAGCAGTCTGTGCTTAAGATTTCCTCTCATGAAGTAAGAGCTCTTGCTACTTCTTGGACTTACGCTAATAGTATTGCTATTACAGATTTAATGAAGGCTGCTTATTGGTCTCAGCCATCCACATTCACGAATTTTTATCTCAGAAATATTGAGTCCATTTCCGGGGACCTGCATTGTTTAGGTCCGTTATCTGTTGCTCAGAATGTCGTCCACTAAACAGTTGCAACTATAGTTATGCAGGCTTTCTGTTCCGGCAGTGACTCCATCCGGTTGCCCTCTTCGCTCTGGGCTATTTGACCCAAGGCAAGGGGAAGGGGGGGGGGGGAGGGTGTTCCCTTAGGTCACCTGCTTTATAGTGAAAAGCAAGGGAATGTCTCCTCCAAAGTCAGTATTTCTGAGTCGCTTCCGGGATGGTTTTAAAGTGTAATATTAATGTTAAAATTCATTCATGTCATATTTTTAAAGTGTAGCTCGGTGTGAAGCATTTGTATATGTCAAGTGTCAAACGGGCGTTAATATACAATTCTCGGACACTTTTAAAAGATTATAAAGAGTCTCAATTCTCTGGACTAACTTTATTTATTGGCTTACTTTAAAAATAATTAGTATAAAGGGTTATACTGGATGTTAATAGAGAGCATGAATGTTATTGTGCTCAATTATGAAGGGTATTGTATCTTTCTAATTTAACATTAAATAAGAAAGATACATGTAAAGCCTAATACTCCTTTTCTCCTTAAGGGGTTGCCTCTATATTATATAGTTGAGCTTATTGGATTTTCCTCTATGTCCTAGGCCCTCCAGCCTTTTTACTATTCAGCTAAGTCTGGGTCATTGGTACAGTATAAAAATGTTAAAAAATTTATAGTAATTTATATATTTTTATACTTACCAATGACCCAGACGGGGATGGCCCTCCCAGGAGTTGGGAACTCTTGCCTCCCCGCTGAGTACATAGCGCTGACCAGGCACTGCCAGTAAGAATGATAATTGGCGCCAATTTCGGAACGTCCTTGACACTGCGCATGCGCAGTAGGGGCGAAGTATGGAGGTCCTATAGGACATGATTTCTTTTGGTTTTGGATGCAAATTTTGGGGATTGGGGGGCAAAATTTGTGTTTGGCCCTGGTTTTGTTAGAGTTAGCACCAGCTAAGTCTGGGTCATTGGTAAGTATAAAAAATATATAAATTACTATAAATTTTTTAACATTTCTGAAGGGATTTTATTGTACTTTGGTAGGATGACTCCAAATAATGTCTGGATGAGAATGTCCCCTTTTGGTCGCGATCATTCAGCCCTGATGGCTGCTCGAGCCCAAAAACCTTTAGCATAATCTATAAGTCATATTTATGAAAGGATTTCATTGTAACTAGTTAGGTTGACTCCATATAATTCCTAGATGAAGTCATCCCCATTTGGTCATGATTGGTCAACTATGACTGCTACAGGACCCGAAGCCTGAAAACCTTGAGCACAGTCTACAGGTCATATTTATGAATGGATTTCATTGTAACTTCGTATGATCACTCCAGATGATGCCCAGATGAGAATGTCCCCTTTTGGTTGTGCTCATTCAACCATGATGGCTGCCTCAGCCCAAGGCCCGAAAACCTATAGCACAGTCTACAGGTCATATTTATGAAGGAATTTCATTGTAACTTGGTAGGTTGATTTCATATAATGTCTAGATGAAAACAACTACTTTTGGACGCAATTGGGTAACTGTGATGGCTACAGGGGCCCGAAGCCTGAAAACCTTAATCACGGTCCAGAGGTCATATTTATGAAGGCATTTCAATGTAACTTGGTAGGATGACTCCAAATAATGTCTAGATGAGAACATCCCCTTTTGGTCGCAATCGTTTAGCCTTGGTGGCTGCTCGGGCCCAAAACCCCAAAACTTTTAGCATAGTCTATAGGTCATATTTATGGAAGGATTTTATTGTAACTTGTTAGGTTGACTCCATATAATGCCTAGATGATTACATCCCCTTTTGGTCGTGTTTGGTCAACTGTGATTGCTTCAGGGGCTTTAAGCCCCAAAACCTTGAGCACAGTCTACTGGTCATATATATGAAGGGGTTTCAGTGTAACTTTGTAGGATCACTCCAGATTATGCCCAGATGACAACGCCCACATTTGGTCGTGATCATTCAACCATGATGGCTTCCCGAGCCCAAAACCCAAAAAACTTTAGTGCAGACTACAGGTCGTATTTGTGAAGGGATTTCATTGTAACTTAGTAGAATGACTCAGTATAATGTCGAGATGAGGACGTTCCCTTTTAGTTGCAATCGGTCTACCATCGTGGCTACACAGGCCTGAAGCCCGAAAACCTTTAGCACAGTCTACAGGCCATATTTATGAAGGGATTTCAGTGTAACTTGATAGGATGACTCATTTTGAAATAATTTCACTGTAACTTGGTAACTTTCATTGACATACGTTAACTGTGAGGTCCACATGCATTAACTGTGAGATCATATTAACCCACCCCTCAGCTCTTTAGTACCATGTACACCTCATATTATTTTTATTAAAAACATAGCATACAAGGAACAGAAATTAACATATTCTCAATTATCACAATTCTTGTCTTATTTCATAATCCTTTCATAAACATTGAACATTATCCTTTTCATCAAACACAACACATATGCAAGTTAAGCTACAGTGTCATTGACACTTTCATTATCCCCTCCCACAAGAGAGGGATATAGCACAGACCTCGCTCCGTCCATCCGTCTATCTGTCAGACCCTCCATTTGTCAGTCCATCTGTCTGTCTGAACATTCTTTATGCCTTAACTTAAACAAAAATTAACAGATTTCAATTCTTTTCAGTACATGCCTCTAGGTCAAGTTTGATGATCTTAATCATCCAATGAAAATTGTTGAAGTTATTGCCCTGCCCAACCCCCGCCAATTAGGCATTTTTTTTCTTTCTTTCCTCCAATATGCATTTTTAACTCTTTACAGTCACTTCTTGCAGAACTTTATTTTAAACTCACGTAATGGCTCCGACTATTTTGTGTCTAAGCATTGCCATTGCTGGGACAGTCGAGCTGCATGCGTGACATCACTCTAGTTATTGTTTTTCCATCATATTTGCTTTTTATCACTTCATTCCTTTGTAGTGTTGATGAACCATCTAACTGAATGTGACCCCAGGTGAGCGATTAAGTTGCCTTGGGGCCTCATGTTTTTGATTGTGTTCATCTGGACACAGCCCTATCCCTTGACTTGACATTTGTTAAGCCAGCATTTCTAGTGCAATTTCTTGTTAGCTTAACTTGACAAAGTCAAGATAAGCTATTTCCTTCATTCATGTGGAAGTCTGTTCACATTTTCTTTAGTGCAGGCTACACCCAGTAGTTCGTGTCAGATCATGACAAAATTTCATTTGCAGGCTCAAGGTCATGTCTAGATCAGAATGTCCTGTTTCGGCAGTGATCGGTCAACCATGATGGCTGCACGGGCCTGAAACCCCAAAACCTTTAGCAATTCTATTTAACTTGTAACTTGGTAGGATGACTCCGTAAAATGTCTAGATGAGTACGTCCTAGTTTGGTCGGGTTTAGTCAACTGTGACAGTCGCAGGGGCACGTTACTTGATTCCTTTAGCACAGTCTACAGGTCGTATTTGTGAAGCGATTTCATGGTAACTTGGTAGGAGGACTCTTTAATATCTAGATGAGAACTTCCCTATTTGGTCACGATCTGTCAACCGTGACTGCTGCCCAAGCCCGCACACTTTTATCACAGTCTAGAGATCATATTTGTGGAGGGATTTCATTGTAACTTGGTAGGATGACTCCATATATTGTCTAGATGAGAATGTCCCCTTTTGGTCACAATCGGTCAACTGTGACTGCTACAGGGGCACAGACTACAGGTCGTATTTATGAAGGAATTTCATTGTAACTTGGTAGGATGACTCAGTATAATGTCAAGATGAGGACGTCCCCTTTTGGTTGTGATCAGTCAACCATGATGGCTACACAGGCCCAAAGCCCGAAAACCTTTGGCACAGTCTACAGGCCATATTTATGAAGGGATTTCATTGTAACTTGATAGGATGACCCGTTTTGAAATAATTTTACTGTAACTTGGTACCTTTGGTTGACATACATTAACTGTGAGGGCCACATTAACCCACCCCTCAAGTCTTTAGTACAGTCTACACCTCAAATTATTTTTATTGAAAACATAGCATACAGGGAACAGAAATTAACATCTTCTCAATGATCACAGTTCTTGTCGTATTTCATAATCCTTTCATAAACATTGAACATTATCCTTTTAATCAAACACATCACACATTCAAGTTAAGTTACAGTGTCATTGACACTTTCATCACAATTCTTGTCTTATTTCATAATCCTTTCATAGACATTGAATATTATCCTTTTCATCAAACACTACACTTAGTTAAGTTAACCCTTTACCCAACGAATTGCCCACATCCGCCCGCGTAATATGCAAATTCAGCATTTGAAAAAATAATATTTTTCAAAAAATTTCAACAAAACCCTATCATGTGACCCCTCGTTGGAACGAGGGGTCACTTGATATGGTTTTGTGGAAATTTTTTGAAAAATTTTAAAAAATGATATTTAAAATAATGAATTTTGATATCGTCTGCGTTGGGTAAAGGATTAAGCTAAAGTCGTCATTTTCTAACTTGGTAGGTTGACTTCATATAATGTCTAGATGAGAACGTCCTCTTTGGACGCAATTGGGAAACTGACGGCTACAGGGGCCCGAAGCCCGAAAACCTTTAGCACAGGCTACAGGCCATATTTATGAAGGGATTTCAATGTAACTTGATAAGATGACTCGTTTTGGAATAATTTCACTGTAACTTGGTAACTTTCGTTGATATACGTTAACTGTGAGGGCCACATACATTAACTGTGAGGTCATATTAACCCACCCCTCAGCTCTTTAGTACAGTGCACACCTCATTTTTATCAAAAACATAGCATACAGGGAACAGAAATGAACATATTCCCAATTATCACAATTCTTGTCTTATTTCATAATCCTTTCATAAACATTGAATATTATCCTTTTCATCAAACACTACACACAGTCAGGGTTAGCTAAAGTCGTCATTTTCTATCTAGTGTGATGATCTGACTCCTTTGAATGTATTGGTTTTTATATTCAGGGCAGCCACCAAGAATGCCTATTCCTGCTCCACCAAGAGGATTCCAGCCTCCAGTGGGAATGAGACCCCCTCCACCTCCCATGACAATTCCCAAACTGATGCAGGAAAAGACTGATGATGAACCACCAAATAAACGTGCTAAAACAGAAGAATCATTAATTCCAGAGGAAGAATTCTTGGCTAGGAACAGGGTAATTATCTGTCTTATTTTATCTTGTTGCTTTAAATGATCAGAGTTTTGATTTTGGATTTGAAATAATAGAGTAGCAAGACTTTGCGTTTTTTGGGGACTTTACAGTGGCACATGGGAAAGGTGCACGCTCACTCTCACGCACCATCGCTCACGCAAAAAATGTTCAAGGTGCGTGAATAATCGCTTGCCTCTGTTCTTCAGTGTTTTTTATCCATTTGAGTTACGTCAACAGAAGCATTCAATTAATTTTTGATGTTGGGAAATTTTTAATCACTCACAATTTGATGCGTTTAATTCCAAACAATTTCCTTTTCGTTGTTTTGAACATGACACACGGTAGTTCTCTTATACATCCACACACAACACGCTAACAGTAAGAGAGTTGTACATTGACAACTCGCCCAGACCTTACTCCTGCCAGAAAACGAACCTGCATGTTCAGATACAAAAAACGGTGGTCATTCTGAGATCTGAGAAACGTTTTAATACTACCGTATTTTTTTTTATCAAAGACATGCGGAATGTTGCCCTGTTCCTTATTTTCATTTACACACGTAACACCTGTCGCTCCAATTCACCAGTGACACGAATTTATGTGCCTGATTTGGAATTTACGCATCCATTTTCCACGATTTTAATAATCTGCCATTTAAAATCCAGAACTAATTTTAGTGGGTTACATATATTTTCACCGTCAAAATTTCCATCTGTGTTCAGTTGTATTCATATATTCGTTTTGAAGGACGCTTGTCAATGGAAATTGCAAAATAAATAAAACTAACCTTGGTTTGGTTCAGTGAGAGAAAATATTTAAATTTGACACCCAAAGATGCATCTTTGGCTATTAAAGTTAAAAATTTTCTTTCAACGTTTAACCCTTTACCTACCGCAGACGATTTCAAAATTTATTATTTTAAATATCATTTTTCAAATTTTTTCAAAAAATTTCTACAAAACCATATCATGTGACCCCTCTTTGGAACAAGCTCTATGAGCTCATTCCAAAGAGGGTCACATGATTTAGTTTTGTTGGAGTTTTTTGAAAAATAATGTTTTTTCAGCTGCTGAATTGACATATTACGCGGGCGGATGCAGGTGATTCGTTAGGTAAAGGGTTAACCCATAAAGGTCTAATTCTGACTTTACTCACTGTTTACTGCGACAGAACAGGGGCCCTAATATGTACAGAATAGGTGGTCTGACATGTACAGAACATGTGTCCTAATATGTACAGAATAGGTGGTCTGACATGTACAGAACAGGTGCCCTAATATGTACAGAATAGGTGGTCTGACATGTACAGAACAGGTGTCCTAATAAGTACAGAATAGGTGGTCTGACATGTACAGAACAGGTGCCCTAATATGTACAGAATTGGTGGTCTGACATGTACAGAACAGGTGTCCTAATATGTACAGAATAGGTGGTCTGACATGTACAGAACAGGTGCCCTAATATGTACAGAATAGGTGGTCTGACATGTACAGAACAGGTGCCCTAATATGTACAGAATAGGTGGTCTGACATGTACAGAACAGCTGTCCTAATATGTACAGAATAGGTGGTCTGACATGTACAGAACAGGTGTCCTAATATGTACAGAATAGGTGGTCTGACATGTACAGAACAGGTGTCCTAATATGTACATAATAGGTGGTCTGACATGTACAGAACAGGTGTCCTAATATGTACAGAATAGGTGGTCTGACATGTACAGAACAGGTGTCCTAATATGTACAGAATAGGTGGTCTGACATGTACAGAACAGGTGCCCTAATATGTACAGAATAGGTGGTCTGACATGTACAGAACAGGTGCCCTAATATGTACAGAATAGGTGGTCTGACATGTAGCTTCTGGGAAAACTTACAGGTTAGATTCTCAAAAAAACAACTGCTGTCAAAGTGTAGTAAAAATGAATAAAAATCTCCATTTTCAAAGGCTAAATAAAGGTTTTGTTTGCCAATTTGCAATTGGAATTAAATTGGAATTACAGTGGAGCCCACTTAATTGGATATCTCTCAACTGAATAACCCTGTTAATTGAATAAAATTTCCCAACACAAAACCATTTACCATACCTCCAGTACAAATTTGACCTGTTAATTGAATATAGGTTTTAGAGTAAGCTCCTGTTAATTGAATAAAAAATTGTGTAACCTGTCGAGAAATTACCCTGACTCTCCCCAGTTTTTCATTGTTTATAGACCTATTTGGCCGCAGTACATCCAATACAGGCATTTAATCTATTATATCTTGTTTGACATAGCTCAGAAAGCTCTGTCAAACAAGATATAATAGAATAAATGCTAAGTTTATCTCTAGAATACAGGAAAGTGACACAATCCCTGTTAATTGAATACTCCTGTTAATTGTATAATTTTCATTGGCAAAGTGGCTATCCAATTAACAAGGTTCCACTGTATGTAATTGCAAATTTAAAGTAGTCATTATGCTTTGTGAACATCAATTCACAGTGCACCGTAGAGATGGGTAATATACCGAAAAACCAAATTGATACCAATATCATGGGGATAGCGAAAAACCGAACTGTATTAATCATTGAATATCAAACCTTCTGTATTTTCAAATGTTTCTTCATTCTCTATTTATAAAACCTTGTTGAGGCTTGATAGCAATTGAAGTATTCATTTCTTGATAGAAGTGACTGATTTTTTTTTCTTCAGTTTTTGAACCTTAAAGGATCTGGGCAGTTGTCCTGAATTCCCACAAAACTACAACATGTCCTGTTACTTAGCAATACCACCCATCTCTAGTGCATCCAACAGCTTCATTTGTCTTTGCCTTTCTGAATGCAAAAACAAAAATCTTATCTAAATTGATGAGGATTTATCTTCACTTCTGACATGATGCAGTTGTCAACTTTGTCAGCTTCTTTTAACATTGTTTACAGTGCAGTCACCGTGGATTGGTCATAATCCACGTGTGGACAGTAAGGTCCATGCATGCATTTACCAGGTAATAAAAATCCTCATCAGGAAAACTTTAATTAATGAATCACCAGGTTATTCCTGGTGCTTCATTAATTAATGTTTTCATGATTATTCTTATAATTAGTGTTTGAAAAATAATATTATTGTGTCTGTGGAAATATTGTCCACCCATGGAAAGTGACCAGTCCACGGCGACTGTACTGTACAGTTAAAAACAGATTTTGACACAATATGATTTTGGTTGTTGAAGGTGTCATTAAACCCCAGTAAACAAACAAACCATTAAAAATAGACAGAAGATGGTCATTTCTCTGAGGAAAGTGATATAAATTTGTTCATGATACTATTAGTATAACCAATGATGACACAATAATATGTGTACTCTGAAATGTAGTTTATCACTAACTGGTTACATATGACTGTACATCACCTCACAGAATTCATACAGACTCCCCATTGGAAGCAGCAGAAGTGAAGCAGTGCTTGTCCAATGAGGGGTCATAGCCTATGTTTTTGAGACAAAAAATGAAAAAAATAGTTATTCAAGAATTTTTTTGCAAGTGTCGTCTGCTTTTCATGTTAGGTAAAGGTTTAAAAAAACAATGAAGTCCCCCTTACTCCCACGGCAAAGCGTCTTCGTTTGCACGCATGGATACATGACACAATTGTTGATTGCATAATTCACTTGTGAAGTTATCGTTGATAATCAAACCCGGAAATCCCAGTAAAACCCACTTTGGAAGGTAATAAACATAAATAATGTTGAAATAACTTCCGATGCATAAACATAAATAACATCTTCACTCATTCCACCAGCCATGCTAATTCCAGTATCACTAGTCCCTACTACTGGAAATACAAAGTATTCCAGGTACAGTAAAACCTGTCTTGAGAGACCACTGTCTTGAGAGACCACCTGTCTTGAGAGACCACATCTGCCAGGCACCGATTGGTTTTACTCTATAATGGACCTGCTATGGGAGACCACCTGTCTTGAGAGACCACCTGTCTTGAGTAGAGATGGGCGGTGTTGGAATTTTGAGTTCGGTATCGGTTTCGGTATTTTTGTGTGGGGATACCGCGGTATCGGTTCGGTATTCGGTATGTGACTTCAGATTCACTGATATTACCAAAGGGGAATCCATGTCAGAAAAATACAAAATAAGTTGTTCTTGTATCATTCTATCACAGTGCTACACATGCCATTGTTGATGGGCTCAACATTGTCATTCTTTTGTCAACACAGATCATATCTACAGTAATTTGGTGACTTGTTCTAAATACGCCTTAACTTTTCAAGCCCCACTTAAGGCGTCTGTAATCATAGAATCATAGAATGTGTGTCCTGAAGATGTCATCGTTAGGTGGGCCTGATGACAGTTGTAAAATTATCTGGTCAGTGATTTCTAGCCAAGTCTTGGCTGCCTGTTAAGGCAGCCAAGACTTGGCTAGAAATCACTGCTAAGCAACTGGACATGTACAGGTCGTAGACTATTGATAATTTAGTACAACTGCCCTGGTCCTTAAGGCTTAACAAAACTGAAAAATAAAATCAGTCACTTCTTTCATGAAAATGAACACTTCAACTGCTATCAATCCTCATCAAGGCCTTATAAATAGCGAATGCACAGGGAAAATTGAAAATACCGTTGGCTTCGGTATTCAAAGATTGGGTCGGTTCGGTTTTTCGGTGTCCCCATGATATCGGTATCGGTTCGGTTTTTCGGTATATTGCCCATCTCTAGTCTTGAGAGACCACTGTGACCTGGTACCAACTTGTATTTTTATGCCGTAATGGACCTGTCTTGAGAGACCGCCCCTTTGAAGACTGAAACCATGACAAAAACTGAAAATCCATTGTGGTTATACTAACATAATTAAAAGTATTAAAACCTCTTAATTGGGTTTCAATTGCTAATTCATTACAGATTCAGATGTTTTTATAAGACCCCTGTGAAAAGATTAGGATTAGGATTATTGCTGAATAAACAATTTCATACATACCTGAAATGTGACAGATAGGAATAAAAATAAATTTGTGTTGAAAATCTTTTTGTAACAAATTGAAATGGACTGTTATAAAAATTATAAAAATAAATTAGTATTGAAAATCTTCAATGAAGATTTTCAACACTAATTTATTTTTATAATTTTTATAACAGTCCATTTCAATTTGTTACAAAAACTTCATAAAAAAGAACAACTACAAAGTAATTACAAAAATCCATTCTTCTCCATTTCTGAATTTTGTGGTTGGTTATTCACTGACTTGAGAAAACCTTGAACCTGTTATGAGAGACCACCTGTCTTGAGAGACCTCTTTTGTGTGGCCCAAAGGGCGGTCTCACAAGACAGGTTCTACTGTAATGTCGTCGGTGAACTATAATCCTTACAGGATAACATTCCAATTATGTCATCAAGGCATGCCTTGATGATGCAGTTGGATTATTTTATCAGTCGGGAAATGAGCCATCACATTTGGAACAAATCAGGTTTATAGTACCTCAACCCCAATTGGTCATCTTCAAGATGCCAATGGTTCGATTCAGGTTTTGATTCGAATCGAGAATGTGTGATTTG
Source organism: Pictodentalium vernedei (assembly GCA_031216915.1). Taxonomy (NCBI): domain Eukaryota; kingdom Metazoa; phylum Mollusca; class Scaphopoda; order Dentaliida; family Dentaliidae; genus Pictodentalium; species Pictodentalium vernedei. The sequence continues at coordinate 426,584,962 of CM062290.1, read as the reverse complement.
CAGGGCCTCAGTGAAAGTCCTATAAAATGGGCACCCTGGATATAAATGATTGGCTGGACTTAACTTTATCTCCATGTTGCTGTCATGATTTGCCATTGTACAGAAATATGTGACTTTTACACTAATAACTAAATAAATTTACACAGGCATTACAGACACCAGAATGCAAGACAGACTCATTCTGTCTGGTGTCTGAAATACAAATTACACTTGAACAATTTAAAACTCCAAGTTTAGGTCCAAAAAAAGAAAAAAATCTGTTTCTCAGGCCCTCACATGGTTCTTTTGGCTTCCGCATACTCTTGTTTTTTAACTAGTGCAAGCTTAAAAAAATAAAATTTGAATGGTTTATGTATGATATTTTACCCAAGTTAATAAAATTGATAATTTTGTCCTTTGAGTGGAACCGAGCTTTGCAATGCTTTAGCACTCCAAGGATGAAATACCCCACCACCCATGCTATTCTATAGATTATGAGTCATAAAACATAAAACAAACCAAGAACATGAACTTTAGATGGCAAAGAAACAGTACTGCCCGCCCACATGCAATTTTACCAAAAAATTGCCTGAGAAACAGAAAATCTATTTTGTGGGGCCTTACTGAACAACTGGAAGCAAGTGAAAATATGCTTCTAGAATTCACCATTCCAGAGCAGATATAACATGGAATCTTCCAATATCTGTAGCACTTTGCAGCCTGGAAATAGAGGGCTTATGTTGTAATGTGTTTGCGGCATGTTACACGCTATAGCATGGTGGTATTTATTTATTGCTGTTTCAGACCAAATATTTCTGCACAATGGCTTATCATGACCGCAACATGGATATAAATTCAAGTTTAGGCCACACAAAGTAGATCTTCTGTTTCTCAGGCCATTATTTGTAACATTTCATGCGGGCGAGCGTTTTTTTTATTTTATTTTTTATTCGATAATTATTTCTTTGCCATCAAAAGTTCATGTTCTTGGTTTATGTTTTAGGCCTCACAATCTACAGAATAGAATGGGTGGTGTTGTATTTCATCCCTTGAGAACAAAAAGGCTTTACAATGCTAAAGCATTGCAAAGCCTTCTTGCACTCAAGGGGCAAATTTATCAATTTTATTAATTTGGGTAAAATATCAGACATAAGGCCATACAAAGTTGATTGTCTGTTTCTCTGGCCATTTTTTCCAAAAAAGCATGCAGGCGAGCGGTTTTTTTTCTTCTTTTTATTTTCTCCTCGAGAGGTTGTTTGTGGTAATTTGACCCCCACCCAAACGCCTGGTGGACCACGCAAAATTTCGCAAATATATTGGTTATTCACCATAGGGGTGTTGGGTCGTAAATGAAGTGGGGTTTGAATGTTTGTGTTTTCAGTGAAACGTGAAAATTATAACACAGAACAAAATGCCTCGTGGGTGAAACGTCTCGGGTTGAAACGTCTCTGGGACAAATCAAATGTCGAAGTGCCAACTTTTAGAGATTTATTTTACCAAAAAAAAAAAAATCCTTTCACAACCTGCCTAATAAAATTGTGAATCGCAATTTTTCCCCATTATATTCAAAATTATCACAACCCATTTGAACGGGCAGTTCATCCATAAATCATATTTTTTTTAAATCTGAAAATGAAATACAAAACGAATGTTTGCGTGTTTTTATTAACCAATTCGACCGCACATACCTGCCTATATGCGATTTATTTTCAACTATGACTGTTACTTTTATATCAAGCAACGGTTACTATTAGTTATCCAATTATCCTGCATCTCAAATGCATTTATTTAAATTAACTGGGAAACTCGTAACGGTTTCAAATAAAGTACACAAATTCCTAATGACGGCCATTTACAATACAAATGTTACTAAAAATAAATGCCAGGAGACTGTGTTCCATTCAACATAGCACCTGACTTTGCAGACTTTCTGAGGGTTGGTGCGAATCAAACGTGGTGCGAATCGACCATTCCCCTTTGTGACTGTTTGTTGTCAGACTGAAAGACACCTTCCTTCTTGCTGTCATTATGACTTACCTTTTGCAGAATAAAACACTTTCTGTCGTGAATATTGCTAAAACACACCCACTTTATTAAGGTATGATGTAGAAAAAGCTTGACGTGTGTTAATTTAAAATTTGCGAACGCATCGATATCGATTTACCGAAATGAGCACAATATCTCAAATTTTTTTTGAAGATTTTTTGGTGTCAGAAAAATGTTGCATGCGTGCGGGCCTGAGAAACAGAGGTTCTTTTTTTTTATGGCCTAAACCATTTAATTTTAATTTTTTTTTTAAGTTTACATTTGTTATAAAAAGAGCATGCGGCAGCCAAAAGGACCATGCAGGTGGGCCTGAGAAACAGATTTTTAATATTTTTATACTGTACCAATAACCCAGACATAGCTGGCGCTAACTCTTAAAATATAGGGCCAAACACAAATTTTGCCCCCCAATCCCCAAAATTTGCATCTAAAACCAAAGAAAACATGTCCTGAATGGCCCTCCACACTTCACCTCTACTGCGCATGCGCAGTGTCAAGGACGTTCCGAAATTGGCGCCATTAATCATTCTTAGTTTAGCCCTTCATCAGTTAACATCTGACTGATCTTTGTGCTTGTAAATCTCAGTTTAAATGATGCCAGACACATAAATATTAGTGAAATGGTGATTCTAAGGAGGATATAGAAGGAGGAGAGGAAAAATGTGTGACAGAATATTATCAGGGCTGTAACTTAAAATTTGTTAATGAAATTATGTTAAGTTACCTATTTTCGAGGCAGCAGCCATTTTGTTGTCATTCTTGTTATTTAGTTACACTGATTTTTCAGTGTTTTCCTCTCTCCCTTTCCTTTAAGTCCCCTCTTGCTATTCTACCATGCTTTTGGCATAGTTTCTGTAATTATTATTACTAAAATTTCTTGGGAGTTTTAGCTGAATAACAGAATGAATTCTGTTCTTTTCCCCATGTTTACGTCTTCACCTATGGGTGGTTAGGCATTGTGTTCTGCATCTACCATCTGATGTTCTGCAGTTTCTTCCCTGGAAGTCTCTGTTTTGCATCAGATAGTGTATTTTTGGTAACTGAGTTCGGGCCTGGGTGCCTGGAGTCTTATTTTAGTGTTTTTACACTCATTGTTTACATTTACAACAGCCCTCTGTGTGAGGGGGGATTTCTTGAAAATAATATCTTGATGTTAATTTAATCATAACTAGATATATTATTATTGTTCGTAAGTGTTGCATAAATTGTTTAAAATATTTTTAAATTTTTAGTCCACACTTAGGCTTGGGATCCATTGGGGCTCAACGTTACTTTTCAGAAACTTGGGCTGTTCTGAAAAAATATTTTTTCAAAATATTTTGATTTCAATTATTTTTTCTATGTTAATGGATCATATTATTATTATGTATTTTGATTGTCAGGGGTTGGTGCGAGTACCAGGACTTTCTTTTCTTTTCACATTGAAAGGATTTTGATCAATTGTAGTAAGAGGAAGTCTTCCTCTGACTTTTATAATCATTCTATATGTAGTCAGTGTACTCGCATTAACTCCTGTTCTGTATCTGATGATTTCGATGACAACATGGGAAGCGTATGTCACGGTATGTCAGTGGGGAATTGGACATTCCGGTCCTTTCCCCGCAGGGTCACTCTACTTTATCAATTTCTATTTCAGACGATCAAGATTAGGGTGATGTATCTGTGATGTCTTCCAACAGTGTGCCTCCGTCGTCACAATTAATGAAGGGCTAGCGGAAAAGTGCTCATGTAAATACGCCAATTGCCTAAGAGGACCCTAGTAGGTTCGACATCCTTTGACGTCCGCTAGCTCGCCCGGTGTAGCGTCCATTCATCGAATGGTTCAGCAGCCGGGTTCGTCCATTGCGGTCTAGAAGGAGTTTTGGGGTGATGCGAGCACTATAAATCAACCAAATGCACACCCAGTGACGGCGGATTAGAGGGAGAACGGAGGAAGCCTTTTAGTCCGGTTCATAGCTCGTTCTGTCCATCCGGACGGCGAGCGAGAGAGGCCCCTCTCTCGTACAACAACATCTGGCCCCAGATGTTGTGGTACAAAATGTTTCGCATTCGGTGCATACGTCCGCCGCTCGGGACGCTCCGACATATAGTCAGTCCGGAGAGACTGTAAATAAGGCTTCCTCATTCTCATGGTAGCGCACACGACCGCTCTTGGCTACGTGACCTCGGATATCCAGTCAGCTTCGCCAGTCAGAGAATCATCGGCGACCAGGTCACACCATCCGGTAGCCAGGGACACGAGGCCTGCAGACTCCGGACGTTCACATAGGAAAGTGTGCGGGAGTCAACGTACACGGAGCTTCCGGCGGCAATGCATCGTAAGACCGCTACTGCACAGGCCTCGGGGACGGACGTGCTATCCTAAATAGCACAGCTTATCGCAGCATCCCAGCAACAACTGAATCTGTCGCATAATGTTTTATCCGACGATGCTGGGTCGGGACGCTCCGCGGAAGCGGGTACGGACGTCCGAAAATTTCATCCGGTCCGACGGGATACCAAAAGTGATTCGGAGGATTTCGAGCTTTCCCTTTCGGAGCAACATATGCTGTTGTGTATGTCATCTGACTTGATCTTCTACAGGTTCTTTCGTCGGACCAGAATGCTGCGATGCCGGATAAGAAACTGATAACGTCGGTGGACTTAGAAATTTTTGGTTCGGTTCAGGGACATCGTCCCTCAGTTCCGACATAGTCCAATAATGTCACACAAACTTTCGAATTATTGAACGACGCTATATATTTATTATTATATGCTTGCTATTACCAAGCATTTCTGGTTTCTTGTTCGCAAAGTTACGGAGATGTCTTTCAAAAGTGTGCCTCTGTCGTCATAGTTTATGAAGAGCTAGCGGCAATAAGTGCTCATGGAATATGTCTATCGCCTAAGAGGTCCCTTGTAGGATCGACGGAGTGACATTCGCTAGCTCACCCGGTGTAGCGTACATTCTTCGAATGGTTCGGCTGCCGGGTTCGTCCGTTGCGGTCTAGGAAGGAGATTTGGGTGATGCGAGCACTATAATTACTTTAGTACTCACCCAGTGACGGCGGATTGAGGACAGATTGGAGGAAGCCTGTTAGTCCGGTTCCTGGCTTGTCCAGGTCCGTCCGGGCTGTGAGCGAGAGAGGTCCCTCTCTCGTCCAACAACATAGGGGACCGCATGTTGTGGTTCAGATATTTTACATTCGGAGCATATGTCCGTCGCTCGGGACGCTCCGTTATATTGACAGTCCGAGAGACTGTCGATAATGCTTCCTCATCCTCACAGCAGTGCACACGACCGCACATTGGCTACGTGACCTCGAGTATCCGATCAGTTTCGTCATTCAGTGATTCCACGGCGAACAGGTCACGCCATCCGGTAACCAAGGGACACGAGGACTATACACTCCGTTCGCTCGCATATTAGTAGTATGCACGGGGTAACGATCACGGAGCTTCCAGCGGCAATGCATCGTAGGACCGCTTCTCCACAGGCCTCAGTGACGGACGTGCTATCCGAGTTAGCACAGTTTTTTTGCAGCATCCCAGCAATCGACAGTTTCTTGGTCGAATCAGGAATTATCCGACGTCGCTGGGTCGGTGCGGTCCGCGGTTGCATCAGGTACGGACGACCGAACGCTTTATAGGGTCCGACAGGATGGCGAAAGGGATTCGAAAGATTTCGAGTTTTCCCTTTCATAGCATCGGAAGCTGCCATACATATCTTCCGGCATTATCTTCCAGTGATTGTTATTTCGGACTAGATTGCTGCGATGTTGGATAAGAGACTTATAGCGTCATTGGACATGGAATTTTGGACCGGTTCAGGGACATTGTCCCTGACTTACCGACACAGTCCAATAATGTCATTAGAACATGTGTATTATTTATCGACGCTATATATATATAAGCCTGCTACCAAGCATGATAGTTTAGTTTCTTGTCCGCAATGCTCATTTCTGCCTTTTATCATTTATACGAATAATTTATTTTGGCAGAACAGGGCATACCGAGAGTTCATATGCGTCTAGACGGCGTGGTTAAAGACTGGAAATAATCTTTTTCGCTGTCTATGTCTTTTCCAACCACAATGTTGGAAACGACAATGATGTCTAATAGACTTAACTTAGACGCTTTATCATACGTAATCCACCTTACTGAGGCGTTATCATTACATCTTCAAGAGAAAGAATTCCGGGATATGATCCTCAATGTGATTTCTTTTGAGGGCAGTAGTTTGTTCACGTATAACTCCGCCCTTCAATGGCTGCTTGGAGTTGGTTAGACGTGACACAGCCCTAGCTACATCCACGCGCATGGATAGTAAGGTGAAGAACTCTCTCAGAGTCGCTTCGTTCTCGGAGAAGCTTCTCTTCGACGGCAACTTTTCAGCAATCCATGAATTGCTCGATTTACACGTTCTCTTGTCTATCTAGTGTAGCAAGAGATTCAGACTGGGGCAAACATTCGGTGGTTGACTCAGAGAGTGCCACTGCAGTTGCCGGATCCGAGTTTTATAATTATGACGGTTGCCAGTCAAACAGGTTGGGATATAATATTGATCCCAATGGATTCGAAGTGCCAGGGTCTTTGGGTTCCGCAGTCTCTAAGCAAGCACTTATCTTCCACGGAATAATGTTTTTTTAGGCTTGTTTTATGTCATTGGATGAACATTATTCAGAAACGCATGTCCAAATCCTGTCCGTTACTTCGACAGTAGTGGCGTATCTCCGGAACCAGGGAGGCACTCATTCGTTTCCGTTATTCAATTTAATGGAAAGAATCCTTCTGTTTGTTATAGTACACCAAGTTCTGCTTCGTTCCGTCATATTCCGGGTCGTCTGATTGTATTACCGGACTCCCGTTCACTTATGGGTCGCTTGTTGCCGTCAGAATGGACTCTCAACAAACAAGTATTCAATCAGATTTGCTATCAATGGGAGCGCCCAATGATAATTTATTTACGACACAACTTGCTAATCAATTGCAGACGTATGTGTTTGCTTGTCCGGATCTCTGAGCTTATGTTGTTAATGCTCTATTGATCTAATAGGACGGAATGATAGGATATGCGTATCCTCCGGCGCTGTTGTTTCAGCAAGTATTGCTAAGATAAACAACCACAATACATTTCTGTTGATAGCATCTCTGTCTTCACAGAGACCGTGGGTAAATTTACTCTGATGTCTACTGTGGGACTTAACGCAAAATCTTCCTCCATGAGAGGATCTTTTTTCGCTGGGTAAAATCGTGTCATCTTTATCACAACCCGCAAGGTCTCAACCTTCACGTATTCCATTGTGTGGTCCTTATTGCTTTGTAAGCATTGTACTGGACAAGCTTTGGACGCGATTTCTTACTATAGGAGAACCTCTTCTTCGCTATACTATGCGGCTAAATGGAGGCTCTTCCGTCGTTGGTGTAGGGATCACTATGTTGATAATGTTGATTCCTCCATACTAGTCATTGCAACTTTTTAGTATACTTGTTTGACAAGATCTACTGCAGCCTGTTATTATTAAGGTTATAGGTTTATGTTACCTCATACTTATGCACTCTATGATAGTTTACAATTGAGTCTTATGTCTCTTTATCTAAGTCAGTTAGTAACTTTTCGATAAATAGACTTAGAATCATTAGATTAAATTCCTATATGGAATTTAACTTCGGTTCTTATTTAGCTAAGTAATCATTTGAGCCTCTGGAAACAGTAGTTTTCAAATTCTGACCTTTTAGACAGTAATTCTGTTGGCTTCTCTTTTACCGAAGAGTCAGTGAGTTTCATGCACTATCGATGGATGATTTTCACTTTCGTAGTTTCGGAATCACTACTTCCTTTACTATTTAGGTTGGATTTTTGCATAAGAGTCAGGCTCCTAATTAATATCCGGAACCTATTGTTATTAAGGTCCTTCCGTCTTCGTACGGGCATAGGCCTTTACTCTGTCTGGTTAGAGTTTATGTATTTATAAACAGATATCTGTTTATTACTACGGGCGTAAGCTTCTTCTGTCTTTGATGACTAATAGAAGGACGTTACGCTCCATTCTATTGCTAATGGATTCAATTAACTATCGATACTGCTTATGGTATATCATTGTCTCAGCAGTTGTGTTTGAGATTTCGGCTCATGAAGTAAGAGTTCTTCTACATCTTGGGCTTACATTAATAGTGTCGCTATTATAGATTTTTGAAGGCTGCTCATTGCGCTCAGCCATCCACATTCATGAATTTTTATCTCAGAAATATCGAGTCCATTTCTGGAGGCATTTATTGTTAGGTCTATTATCTACTGCTCAGAATGTCATTCACTTAACAGTTGCTACTATAGCTAGGTAGGCTGTCTGATTAGGCAGTGACTCCGTTCTGCTGCCCTCTTCGCTCTGGGCTATTTGACCCAGGGCAAGAAAAAGGGGGGGGGGGGAGGGTGTTTCCTTGGGTCACCTGTTTTACTATGAAAACAAGGGGATACCTCCTCCGGAGTTAGTAATTCTGAGCTGTTATTGGGACGGTTGTTTAGTGAGAAGTTTATGTTTTAAAAATTCATTCAGGTCTTAGTTTTTAAAGTATAGCTTTTGAATATAGCACGTGTCAACGGACATTATTATACAATCCTCAGACACTTTTAAGGAGTATTAAGAGTCTCTATTCTCTAGACTTACTTTATTTATTGGCTTACTTTAAAAATTATTAGTATAAGGATTATACTAGATATTAATAGAGTACATGGATGTATGATGCTCAATTTTGGAAGGTGTTGTATCTTTCTAATTTATCATAAATAAGAAAGATACATGTAAGGCCTAATACTTCTTTTTCCCTGGAGGGGATGACTCTATTTTATATAATTGAGTGTATTCCATCTTGCTCTATGTCCTTGGCCCTCCAGCCTTTTTACTATTCAGCTATTTCTGGGTCATTGGTACAGTATAAAAATGTTAAAAAATTTATAGTAATTTATATATTTTTTATACTTACCAATGACCCAGACGGGGATGGCCCTCCCAGGAGTTGGGAACTCTTACCTCCCCGCTGAGTACATAGCGCTTACCAGGCACTGGTTATAAGAATGATTAATGGCGCTAATTTCAGAACGTCCTTGACACTGCGCATGCACAGTAGAGGTGAAGTGTGGAGGGCTATTCAGGACATGTTTTCTTTGGTTTTAGATGCAAATTTTGGGGATTGGGGGGCAAAATTTGTGTTTGGCCCTATATTTTAAGAGTTAGCACCAGCTATGTCTGGGTCATTGGTAAGTATGAAAAATATATAAATTACTATAAATTTTTTAACTTTTTTAGGCCTTAGTCGATCGTTTTTACCCATGTTGCCCATTTTATAGGACTTCTACCCAAGCAGTGGTGACTGGGTTCTATTTTATGAATAAAACAGAGCTTGTTTACTACAGTAAACACATACTGCTTTGCTTCCCATGGTTCTCACGGATGAGCATGATTGTAACCTGTAAGAAAAAGGTGTTGTGGTGCTTTTCTACTTCTGTTTTTAGTTCGTTATTCAGGCTTTTTTATGTCTTAACATGATTTCTGCCTGTATAAATATCAACAATACACGATTTAGCTGAAGTGAGATCACATGTTAGTGTTAGTTGTTGCTATTTTTTGTTAGAAACTCTTTTAAGATGGAAGCTGCATGCCATTTATTCATATCTGGATGCAATACTCAACCTTTGAGTTGAGATAGTGCCGAAAGATTGTCAAGTCTTTCTGATAAAACATACAAGATTAGTAATTTAGTAAAGTTATGTTGTATTAGTTTGTCATAACTTGTAGTTCGTTTTCGTTTTTTAAATTGAAGGTAACCTAAACGGTCATTCACGGGTTATTTCCAGGCTTCACTACCAGGGCTTATATCTCGTCTAAATTTGTGAGAATCCATTTGGATTCTCGTGAAAATGGTTGCGAGAATCCATACCAACTATGAGTGTCCCAGGATCCCATGACGCCACCATGGTTGAACCACTGTTGTATACTGATAACATATGTTAACATTTTACCCAAAACACCTTTTTAATTTTTAAAACTAAATTGGATAATTTTTAAACAATAAATAATAAATAGATGATAAAATTATAAAATGAACAATATTTACCAATAAAATCTTTCAAATATGGCTGTTGTTGGAACCAGCTCAATGAGCCGGTTCCAATGACAGCCATATTTGTAAGATTTTATTGACATAGTGTCAGGATATTTCAGGTCATGTTAGCCTTCTGCTGGTTAATTTGTTGCCGCTGTGTTAAATAAAGGGTTAAATTGACTCAATTCTTTTCATGCGAATCCTAGCAGAGGTGCAGCGAGAATCTACATGGATTCTCGCCGGTTTTATTGTGCGAATCGATTCTCGGATTCTCGTTGAAATTTTAGCCCTGACTACAACCATCAAACTCATTCCCTCTGAGACTTAGGATAGCCTAGCATACAGGTACTAGGCTCCAATCCAGATGGACCTGATACGGATGAGTAATGTCAGTGTTGTGAGATTAGATGGATTTACACATTGACTGTTAGAGGGCTAAATTATTTTTGCTTGTCAAAATTTGTTCACATATGCTTCTCTTGTTACAATTTATGGGAGAGTGCCTATAATTTTCAACAAGGCAAATCCTCAAAAACTAAATTTCACTTCAACGATAACATGAAGTACATCTACTCTATATGAAGTCTTTAAGTTGTGGTACCTCCATTTCAGAATAAAGCCCAAATATGGGCTTTCAGCACTCTACCAGTTACAGGGTTCCCGCACCTCCTTGAATTCCTTGAAAGTCCTTGAATCTCAAAACACCCTCCCAAGGACCTGGAAACTCCTTGAATCTTGAAGGCCATCCTGGAAACTCCTGGAAATGGAGTCGGCTATGCATGGACAGTGTGCTATTTCAAAATACTGTACATCCGATGTCCATTCTTTTACCTTTGTACCTAGTAGCAGACGACACTTGTGAAAAAATTACTGTGAATTTGAACATTTTCTTTTTTTCCAAAACATAGGTTGTGACCTCTCATTGGAACGAGCGTGATACACTCGTTCCAATGAGAGTCATAACCTATATTTCAGAAGCAAAAAATGAAAATATAAAAAGATTGAACAGTGATATTTTTATACTGTACCAATGACCCAGACTTAGCTGGTGCTAACTCCAACAAAACCAGGGCCAAACACAAATTTTGCCCCCCAATCCCCAAAATTTGCATCCAAAACAAAAAGAAATCATGTCCTAAAGGACCTCCATAGTACGCCTCTACTGCGCATGCGCAGTGACGCAGTCGTCCCGAAATTGGTGCCAATTATCATTCTCTGTTTGGCCCTTCATCAGTCAACATCTCACTGATCTTTGTGCTTGTAAATCTCAGTTTAAAGGATGCCAGACACGTAATTTTTGGAGAAAATGTGATTCTAAGGAGGATAGAAGGAGGAGAGGAAAAAAGAAGTGGCAAAAAATAATCAGGGCTGTACTTAAAATTTTTTGTTGAAATTATGTTAAGTTGCCTATTTTCGAGGCATGGGCCTCTTGTTGTCATTCTTGCTAATTGTTGCACTGCTTATTCAGTGTTTCCTCTCCCCTAGCCTTCTAAAGTCCCCCCTTGCAATTCTCCCATGCTTTTGGCATATTTTTGAGAAGTTTCATTTCTAAAATTTCCTGGGAGAGTTGCTTGGTTACAGAATGTTTTCTGTTATTTTCCCCATAGTTACGTTTTCACCCATGGGTGTATAACGTTTGTGTTCTGCATCTTCCATCTGATGTTCTGCAGATTCTCCCCTGGGAGTCTCTGTTTTGCATCAGATAGAGTGTAATTGATGACTGATTCCGGGCCAGTTTTTTTTTCAGTGCCTGGAGTCATGTTTTCTAGTGTGTTTACACTGTTTGTTTTTCATTGGCAACAGCCTTTTTTGAGGGGGGCTGTTTGCCTTTGTGGTAGTTTATCTCATTATAAGATACATTTATATTATCCGAAAGTGTCTCATTAATTATTTTATATAAATTTAAAATTTTTGACCACACTTTGCCATCGGATCCATCGGGGCTCAACGTTACTTTTCAGCAACTTGGGCTTCTCTGAAAAAATATTTTTTCAAAATTATTTTGTTTTGCAATTGTTTTTTCATTTATTAATGGATCATGTTATTATGTATCTTTGTGTCAGGGGTTTTTGCGAGTAACTAGGACTTATTGTTGTTCTTTCACAATGAAGGGACATTGTTCAAATTGTAATAGGAAGAAATCTTCCTCTGACTTTCATGATCATTGTATTAATTGTAGTCAGTGTTCTCGCATTAATCCCTGTCCTATATGTGAACATTGGGATGAGAAACATTGGAAACGTGTGTCACGATATGTTGTTTCTGGAGAAAGAGCGATGCCGGCTCTTTCTCCACAAGGTCACTCTACTCTCTCAGTTTCTATTTCAGAGGAACCAGAACAGGGTGATGTTTCCATGTTATCTTCTTCAAGTGTGCGTCCGTCGTCACAAATGAATTCAGAGCTAGCGGCAAAAGTGCTCATGGAGATTAGACAAATGTCGTCCGCTAGCTCGCCCGGTGTAGCGTCCATTCACCGAATGGTTCGGCAGCCGGGTTCGTCCGATGCGGTCCAAGAGGAAATTTTGGGTGATGCGAGCACTATAAACATAATAGATGCACACCCAGTGACGGCGGATAGTAAACGAGAACGGAGGAAGCCTTTTAGTCTGGTTCCTAGCTCGTCCAGGTCCAGCCGGGCCGCGAGCGAGAGAGGCCCCTCTCTCGTACAACAACATCTGGGACCAGATGTTGTGGTACAAAATGTGTCTTTAGCGGAGCATACGTCCGTCGCTCGGGACGCTCCGTTGTATAAGCAGTCCGCAGAGACTGTTAAGGCTTCCTCTTCTCGTCGGCGCACACGACCGCACCTTGGCTGCGTGACCTCCGATATTTTGCCAGCTTCGCCGATGAAGGATTCTTCGGCGACCAGGTCACACCATCCGGCAGCCAGGGATTCGAGACCGATGGACTCCGGACGTTCGCATAGGAAAAGTATGCGGGAGCCATCTGATGCGGAGCTGCCCTCGGCGAAGCAGCGAAAGACCGCGCCTCCGCAGGTCTCGACGTCGGACATTCTAGTGCAGATAGCACAGCTTATCGCAGCATCCCAGCAGCCGACAGAAACGGTGTCGGATCGAGAATTATCCGACGGCGCTGGGTCGGTACGCTCCGCCGAAGCATCGGGGGCGGACGACCGGGAACATCGGGAGGTCCGACCGGATGGTGAAAGGGATACGGATGAATTGGAGCTATCCCTTTCGGAACAACATAAAGCTGCCGTGGACTTCATCCGGCACTTTCTCCCTCAAGTTGTTCCGTCGGGCCAGACTGCTGCGCTTCCGGACAAGAGAATTATAGCGTCATTGGACTCTGAATTTTTTGAGCGGTTCAGGGACATCGCTCCCGAGTTTCCGTCGCAGTCCAATAATGTTGCAAGAACATTTGAATTATTGAACGACGCTATATTTAAACTTGCTTCCAGGACGGGGAAAGCAGGTTTCTTGTCCGCAAATACTCTCAACCTGCCTTTCATTAATGCAAGGAATAAATTCGACACGGCAGGACAGGGTATACCGAGAGTTCCTCTGCGTATGGACGACGAGGCGGAAGACTTAGAGCTATCATTACCGTCGTCAGCTTCTATTCCAACCGCGGTGTTGGAAACAGCTATTGCGTCTAACAGAGCCAATTTAGATGCCTTATCTTACGCAGATCACCTTACTAAGGCGTTATCACTGCGCCTTCAAGGGGAAGAGTTTCAGGATATACAATCCTCTTTAAGACTTCTTTCAAGGGCAGTAGCTTATTCCACGTGTAACTCCGCCCTTTCAGTGGCAAATCTGGAGTTGGTTAGATGTGACGCAGCCCTGGCTACATCCACACTAGTGGATTCTAAGGTGAAGAACTCTCTTAGAGTCGCTTCGGTCTCAGGAGAACTTCTCTTTGACGGCAAGCTTTCCGCTATTTATGATAATATTAAAAAGAAAGCTAATGATTCTCTGTTGTTCAGATCCGCTCCTAAAAGGTCGGATACAGCAGACACGAATAAGGCGGGCACTTCTGGGTCTAATGCGCCCAAGAGAGGTTCCTATAGAGGTTCCGGTGCGTCCTCTTGGTCTTATTCGAGAGACCGTCAGGATAGCGACTCTCGTTCGGGACGTCCTTCAGGCCGGGACAATCGGTCGGACGCCCCGAGGTCGACGAGGCGAGGTGCGGGTCGTGGAAGACGTGGTTTCTCCTACCGCAGGCCTCGCAGGTCCAGGAGGTGATGGCTTAAACCTCTATCGCGTTCCGGTTGGCGGAAGGTTGTCGAGTTTTTCACAAGAGTGGGCGTCGATTACGGACGACCCGTGGGTGAGAGGAGTGACTTCGGAAGGTCTAAAGATATCCTTCAAACGAAAGCCTCCATTAACTCGAAGTCCAAAGTGGACTCATCTTCCGTCAAATCCACAGAAAAGAGACGCTCTGTTATCAGAGGTGCAGTCTCTTTTAATGAAGAACGCGGTAGAGGTCGTAGAAAACCAGGAATCGCTGGGATTCTACAGCCATCTGTTTCTGGTTCCAAAACCAGACGGCTCGTTCCGTCCAGTCATAGATTTGAGCTGGATAAACAAGCTGATCGTCGCTCCGAAGTTTTATATGGAGACGATTCGATCGGTCAGAGCGAGTATTCGGGTGAACGATTATGCAACGAGCATAGATCTCAAAGATGCGTACTTTCACATCATGGTACATCCGACATTCCGAAAGTATCTACGCTTCGCAGTCCTAGGAGTGGTGTATCAGTTCCGGGCCATGTGCTTCGGATTGAATCTAGCACCCTGGGCTTTCACTCGGGTAATGAACTCGGTAATGATCTACTTCCGAGCTCATTCGTCTGCGGTAACGTCGGCCTACCTGGACGACATTCTTCAGAGGTACGGCAATGAGTTAACGCTTCAGAACGATGTTCAGAATCTTCTTCTATTGCTCCGACGTCTCGGTTTCATAGTAAACGAGGAGAAGTCGGATCTGGTGCCGTCCAAGTCATTCACTCATCTGGGAATGAGCTTCGAGACGCACAACAATCTCGTTCGTCTGCCGTTAACCAGAGCGAAATTAGTCAGTTGTTACGCTCGCTATTGTCTGAATGCAGACAAAGTCACGGCGAGAGAATTTATGAGACTGATAGGTCTGTGCGGAGCCGCCGCGGATCTCATTCCGATGGGGCGGCTACGCACACGTCCTCTTCAAATTTTCCTGACTCAGAATTGGAGTGTCAAAATTCATTCGCTCGATGTAGACGTTCTCTTGTCAGATCAAGTGAAACAAGAGATTCAGACTTGGGCAAACATTCAGTGGTTAACTCAAGGAGTTCCGCTGCAGTTGCCGGATCCGAGTTTTACCATTATGACGGATGCCAGTCAAACAGGTTGGGGTGCATCATTAATCCCAACGGATTCGAGATGCCAGGGTCTTTGGGATCCGCAATTCCTGTGCAAGCACATAAACATCAAGGAAATGATGTCAATTTGGCTTGCGTTACGTCACTGGATGGACATTATTCACGATGCTCATGTCCAAATCCTATCCGACAATACGACAGTAGTGGCGTATATACGGAATCAGGGAGGCACTCATTCAGTTCCGTTGTTCAATCTAACGGAAAGAATCCTTCTGTTTGCGTTGGAACATCACGTTCTTCTTTCGGTCCGTCACATACCGGGTCGTCTGAATGTGCTAGCAGACTCCCTTTCACGAAAGGGTCGCTTGTTGCCGTCGGAGTGGACTCTCAACAAACAAGTATTCAATCAGATTTGCTACCAATGGGAACGGCCAATGATAGACTTATTTGCGACACATCTCAACAATCAGTTGCAGACGTATGTGTCCCCGTGTCCGGATCCAAGAGCATTTGCAGTAGACGCTCTGTCGATCCCTTGGGACGGAATGATAGGATATGCGTATCCTCCAGCGCCGTTAATTCAACAAGTATTGCTAAAGATAAAACAATCTCAATGCAAGATTCTGTTGGTAGCATCTCTGTCGCCACAGAGACCGTGGATAAATCTACTCAGGTGTCTGTTATGGGACCTACCGCGGAAGCTTCCTCCACGAGAGGATCTTCTTTCGCAGGGGAAATCGCGCCAACTCCATCACAACCCGCAAGGTCTCAACCTTCACGTTTTTCCGTTGTGCGGTCCTTCTTGCATGGCAAGCACTTTACAGGACGAGCAGTGGACGCGATTTCTAACTGTAGGAGGACCTCCTCTTCGCTAAACTATGCGGCTAAGTGGAAGGTTTTCCGTCGTTGGTGTAGGGATCATTCTGTAGATATATTTGATCCCTCTATACCAGACATTGCAAACTTTCTAGTATACTTGTTTGACGAAATCAAACTGCAGCCTGTTACTATAAAGGGTTATAGATCTATGTTATCTGATACCTATGCACATCATGATAGTTTACAAATTGGATCTAATGTCTCTTTATCGAAATTGGTTAGAAACTTTTCGATAAATAGACCCAGAACTCTTAGATTAATTCCTAAGTGGAATTTAGCTTGGGTTCTCCTTAAATTGAAGGAAAAGCCATTTGAACCTCTTGGGACAGTAGATTTCAAATTCTTATCTTATAAGACAGCTTTTCTCTTAGCTTTCTCTTCTGCCAGAAGAGTCAGTGAGCTTCATGCACTATCGGTGGATGATTCTCATTATCGTAGTGTTGGGAACACTATCACCTTCACTACTAATGTGGGTTTTTTAGCTAAGAATCAGGCTCCTAATAAATATCCGGAACCTATTGTTATTAAGGCTCTTCCGTCTTCAGACGGGCGTAGGCCTTTACTCTGTCCTGTTAGAGCACTACGTATCTATAAACAGAGATCTCAGTTCATCAGAAAGGGACGGAAACGTTTCTTTCTGTCTTTGATGCCTAATAGAAAGGACATTTCAGTCCATTCTATTGCTAGATGGATTCAGTTAACTATCCGTACTGCTTATGAAGATTTATCTTCTTCTCAGCAGTCTGTGCTTAAGATTTCTGCTCATGAAGTAAGAGCTCTTTCTACTTCCTGGGCTTATGCTAATAGTGTTGCTATTACAGATTTAATGAAGGCTGCTTATTGGTCTCAGTCATCCACATTTACTAATTTTTATCTCAGAAATATTGAGTCCATTTCTGGAGACCTGCATTGTTTAGGTCCGTTATCTGTTGCTCAGAATGTCGTCCACTAAACAGTTGCAACTATAGTTATGCAGGCTTTCTGTTCCGGCAGTGACTCCGTCCGGCTGCCCTCTTCGCTCAGGGCTATTTGACCCAGGGCAAGGGGAAGGGGGGGGGGGGCGGGTGTTCCCTTAGGTCACCTGCTTTATAGTGAAAAGCAAGGGAATGCCTCCTCCAAGACAGTATTTCTGAGTCGCTTCCGGGATGGTTTTAAAGTGTAATATTAATGTTTAATTTCATTCATGTCTTATTTTTAAAGTGTAGCTCGGTGTGAAGCATTTGTATATGTCAGGTGTCAAACGGGCTTTAATATACAATACTCGGACACTTTTAAATGATTATAAAGAGTCTCAATTCTCTGGACTACTTTATTTATTGGCTTGTTTTAAAAATAATTAGTATAAGGGTTATACTGGATGTTAATAGAGAACATGAATGTTATTGTGCTCAATTATTAAGGGTAGTGTATCTTTCTAATTTAATATTAAATAAGAAAGATACATGTAAAGCCTAATACTCCTTTTCTCCTTAAGGGGTTACCTCTTTATTATATAATTGAGCTTATTGGATTTTCCTCTATGTCCTAGGCCCTCCAGCCTGTTTACTATTCAGCTAAGTCTGGGTCATTGGTACAGTATAAAAATGTTAAAAAATTTATAGTAATTTATATATTTTTTATACTTACCAATGACCCAGACGGGGATGGCCCTCCCTGAGTTGGGAACTCTTGCCTCCCCGCTGAGTACATAGCGCTGACCAGGCACTGCCAGTAAGAATGATAATTGGCGCCAATTTCGGGACGACTGCGTCACTGCGCATGCGCAGTAGAGGCGTACTATGGAGGTCCTTTAGGACATGATTTCTTTTTGTTTTGGATGCAAATTTTGGGGATTGGGGGGCAAAATTTGTGTTTGGCCCTGGTTTTGTTGGAGTTAGCACCAGCTAAGTCTGGGTCATTGGTAAGTATAAAAAATATATAAATTACTATAAATTTTTTAACTTTCATGGAAAGCGCTGGCCGTTTTTTTTCCGTTAGCTTAGGTAAAGGGTCGAGTTATATTTTCTGTCTCTTGGATGCAAGTGAAAAATGTTTCCTGGGAAATCCTTGAATTTTGTCTGTTTTTCTCCTTGAAATTCCTTGAAAAAGCACTAAAAACCTCCTTGAAACTCCTGGAATTTGCTTAGAGGTTTGGTGCAGGAACCCTGAGTTAAGAATGCTACAACAAAAAGTCAGAATTAACTCTTTCAACACTGGTGCCCTGGAAGGTATCATTTCAGTAAATACCGTCAACGGCAAAATGGGCGAAACCATCCTGGTTTGTTGGTAGGCTCATTAATAATTTAATCCAACAGATTTTTTGCTCTTTATATCATCTGCTCGTCCACTATCAATATTTTCTTCACCCAAAAATTTATGCACACCGAGTTGAAAGGGTTAGGTAACCTTGTTTGTTACACATGTTCAAAATAGAACTATTCACTACTAGCTCACTTGTAAGATAATACTTACGAAAGCTGTAGTCTACACTTTTTTATCTCCTAGATAAGCATTTTTAAAATTCATTTTAAGCAGTTTCTTCTTGTAATTTAATTTCTAGGGTCCTGTTACCTTTAAAGTTGCCATACCACGTTTACCAGATAAAACTGAATGGAACCTTGCAGGACAGTTGCTTACCTTCACTGTTCCACTCACAGATACAGTAAGTATTTAAAACATTAGATATGAAATCTCTTTATTATATGTGATTTTCTTTCCCGGAATTGCCTGTTATCAAGCTCGGCAGATATGACTTCAAATTCGGCTGATGTAATGCTGCTCCTAACCGATATGAACCAAGCTCGAGGTACTCCCTTGATGCAGTATACAGATGTGATTAGAGCTGGGAAGTTTTGATTTTCCAGATTCGGTTTCGGTTCGGTTTCAGCAAAAAAACTTGGATTGGGTTCAGATTTTCTATGTGTTAAGAGCACAAACATATACTACCCTCCCCCCCCCCCCCTGCAGTGATCCCCTCATGGCCACACCACTGGTGTTAGGTAAAGGGTTAACATACATTAACATGGAAGCAGTTACAAGTTTATTGATATCAAGTCCCTCATCAGTTTTCACGGTAAAGGAGGGTCTTGCATTTTCAAAAAAGATTCTCTGTAGGGTATAGTCACATGATGGAGATTGTTGTTGAAGGAGAAGGGCTGAGCTCATGGTCACTAAATTTTCAGGGTAGTATTTCAGCCTCAGTTGGCACACCTGTTTCCAATAATGTGAAGGTTGTTGAATAAATTTTTCAGGGCGTATTGTTGCTTGTCTTGATAAAAGAAAAAGTGCACAGTGGTAGTGGAGTCTCTGTTTTCAATATTTTTCAGCTGTTCATTACAGTCCATCTTGATAGAATTGACTATAGTAAAACCTGTCTTGAGAGACCACTGTCTTGAGAGACCACCTGTCTTGAGAGACCACATATACCAGGCACCAATTGGTTTTACTCTATAATGGACCTGCTATGGGAGACCACCTCTCTTGAGAGACCACATGTCTTGAGAAACCACCTGTCTTGAGAGACCGCTATGACCGAATGGAATGGTTTAACGCGCCAAAGGCGCGCAGGAACGGTATGGGGAGCAAGCCCCTTTCGACCCTCATTGGCTGTAAATGATTAGTTTCCACATGTCTACTCGTGTTGAAGGAGGAACAGGTTCAGGTACTCGGCAGGTGTCACCGGTTGCGGCGTGAAGATCTCTTTGACTGATGTCGGTTGAACCACTTTTAGGGATGGAGTGGAGGATGTACAGGAACCATGGGGGTGACTGTTTCCATAACGGTTAGACTGTCGGTAGCAGTTATTGGGGTGCTGGTCAAAAAGCATATTCTGTGTACCTGCTTAAAAGAAGAAGGTAGAATTAGTTTTCATTAAAGTATGTAAATTGTAAAGATAAAAGTAGCACATATTGTTCAATCTTAAGGTTTAATCTTAAGCTGAGTCTGTGAAGGCAGCCCTTTCTGGTAGAAGGCCACAGTTAAGCTGTTTTTCTGCCTGTTTATTCACCTTCTCGTTCCCTATTTATTATTTAGTTTTTATAACAGTATTTAATCCTGATGTAATTTTTAGTTGAGTCGGTGAAGGCAGCCCTTTCTGGTAGAAGGCCACAGTTAAGCTGTTTATCTGCCTGTTTATTCACCTTCTCGTTCCCTATTTATTATTTAGTTTTTATAACAGTATTTAATCCTGATGTAATTTTCATTTGCTTAGGTGAAGGCAGCCCTTTCTGGTAGAAGGCCACAGTTAAGCTGTTTTTCTGCCTGTTTATTCACCTTCTCATTCCCTATTTATTTAGTTTTTAACAATATTTAATCCTGATGTAATTTTACTTGAGTCGGTGAAGGCAGCCCTTTCTGGTAGAAGGCCACAGTTAAGCTGTTTTTCTGCCTGTTAGTTCACCTTCTCGTTCCCTAGTTTTATTCGAGTGGTCTTAGTTTTGATTGCAATTTTGGGGCTTTTGTCGGCTTTCGCAAATTGCTCCAAGTTCGGAGATTAGTTCGCTGTCGGCTAACCGGTCATGATTTTTTGCGGCCAGGGTGGCTAGGCGGTCTTTAATGGTGGGGATATCGGCCCTGTCGTGGAGTCTTTTGATGGGTGTGTCCCATGGGGCGCGGAGGGCAACTCTAAGTGCGTAATTTTGGACCTTCTGGAGTTTTCCCATATTAGTTTGGTTGAGGTCAGTTAGTATGATTGCACCGTATTCGAGTACTGAGCACACAAAGGCTTTGTATAGTTTGAGTAGGGTGGACTGGTTGGCCCCCCATGAAGTTCCCTTAAGCATTTTCAATAAGTTAATGCATTTGGTGGCTTTTTTCGCCATGTCGTTGGTGTGCTTGTTAAAGGACAATTTTTGATCAATGGTGATGCCCAGGAATTTCGCCTCTTTGCATTCTGGGAGGGTGTTATCCATAAGTTTTAGGTCGAAATCACGTTTATTTTTCTTGCGAGTAAAGGTGATTCGTTGGGTTTTATTGGCGTTTAGCTTAATTCTCCATTTGGCACACCATTGTTCTAGGTCATCGAGAGCGCATTGCAGAGGTTTTTGGAGCAGATTGGCCGTATTGGTAGAGTCCCAGAGGCCCTTATCATCCGCGAATTGGGAGACTTGAACACGATCCTTGGAGAAGTTAAGGTCATTTACATAGAAGATGTAAAGGAGGGGGCTTAGGACGGATCCTTGAGGGGTGCCTGCTTCAAGGGGGACACTGTCAGACATTTCATTGTTCACTCTGACTTTAATTTCACGATCATTTAAGAAAGAGGATAGTAATCTGAGCAGTTTCTTGGGGAGTTTCATTTTTGATAATTTGTAGCACATTCCATTGTGCCAGACGGAGTCAAATGCTTTTTCGACGTCTAGCAGGACTGCCGCGCCTATTTGCTGATTGTTGATAGCGGCCTTCATTTGGGTAACTAGTCGGTAGACATGTTCGATGCCTTCTTTGCGGTTTCTATAGGCTCTTTGCCATTTATTAAAAAAATTGTTGTCTTCAAGGTGCCCCCTGAGCCGATTGGTAAGGATTCGTTCGAATGTCTTACCACACTCACGCTCTGAAGTCAGAAGTGTCAAACGATGTGAAAATGAAATGATGAACTGTGACCTGGTACCAACTTGTATTTTTATGCCATAATAGATCTGTCCTGAGAGACCGCCCCTTTGACATGACAAAAACTTTTTACCTGTTCTGGAATTGGAAAATCCATTGTGGTTATACTAACATAATTAAAAGCTCTTAATTGGGTTTCAATTGCTAACTCATTAAAGATTGAGATGTTTTTATAAGCCCCCTGTGAAAAGATTAGGATTATTGCTGAATAAACAATTTCATACATACCTGAAATGTGACAGATAGGAATAAAAATAAATTTGTGTTGAAAATCTTTTTGTAACAAATTGAAATGGACTGTTATAAAAATTCTAAAAATAAATTACTGAAGATTTCCAACACTAATTTATTTTTAGAATTTTTTATAACAGTCCATTTCAATTTGTTACAAAAACTTAATAAAAAGGAACAACTACAAAGTAATTACAAAAATCTATTCTTCTCCATTTCTGAATTTTGTGGTTGGTTATTCACTGACTTCAGAAAACCTGAAACCTGTTATGAGAGACCACCTGTCTTGAGAGACCACTTTTGTGTGGCCCAAAGGCGGTCTCTCAAGACTGGTTCTACTGTACATATATTTGAAAAAAATACTGGATGTAAGACTAAAAAAATTGCCCACAATGGACACTTGTGCAAATATAAATACTCTGAGTGGATTAATTATTTAATACAATTTTCTATCTTTTTTTATTTTAAGGTGTCTGTTATTAAAGCTAAGTTGAATGAAGCCCTTGGAATGCCAGCTGGTAAACAGAAATTGCAGTTTGAGGTAATAAATGGTTTATATTTGTGGCTACTGTATTTGTATTCATGAACCCTTCCTTGACTTTGGTTACACTGGAATCAGCTTGCCTTCCATCCATCTGTCCAGATGCACATTCACTTCCTTAACCCTTTACCAAATGAATTTGCCGTATTCCAGTGTTGGCAGTTAAAAAAAAAAATTTCACAACAGTTTCATCAAAACCATGTCATATGACCCTCATTGGAATGAGCTCGATGAGCTCATTTCAGTGAGGGTCATATGATATGGTTGTGTTGAAATTTTGTGAACCAAATTATAAAAAATTTCTTTAAAAAGTTTTTCATGTTTTATGCAATGGGTAATAGGTTAAAGGGTAGGAGGTGTGACACAATATTTTTATAGTCTAGGTTTCAGGTCTTGTTTTCTTGGGTGGTAATTCCTTTGTCATGGGTAGTTAAGTTTTGTGCTTGCAACAAAAATAAAAACCACTTTGACCTAAAAAAGTTAAAAATCTGTTTCTCAGGCCTTCCTGCATGGTCCTTTTGGCAGCCACATGCTCTCTTTATATAACCAATGCAAACTTAAACAAAAAAAATTTAATGATTTATGTCTGATGTTATACCCAAATTAATAAAATTTATAAATTTGTCCCTTGAGTTAAATAAGGCTTTGCAATGCTTTAACATTGAAAAGCCTTCTTGCACTCAAGGAACGAAATAAACCACCACCCATGCTATTCTGTAGATTATGAGGCCTAAAAAATAAAATAAACCAAGAACATGAACTTCTGATGGCAAAGAAATAATTGCAAAAATAAAATAGAAAACCACTCACCCACATGCAATTTTACAAAAAGTGGTCTCAGAAACAAAAGATCTACTTTGTGGGGCCTTTAGGATCCATCTGTTCATCCATCTGGGGACACAATTTGAGCTATTTTTGTTTAATTATGAGTCAATATAAACTTGACACAGAAGGTAACCACCTCTGGAACCTGTACACATTGCTGTGTTATTGCTTTTCGACTTTGAATTTGTCGTCAGTGGACACAATTTTGTCTTAAGTTTGTATTTCCTTATTTTCCAGTCAATGTTTTAAAGATATGTCACAAGGAATAACCAGCATGGCAACCTCATCATTAGTAATTTCGACCTCAGATGGACTTATTTTGGCCAAGTTATTACCCTTTTTTGACTTCAGTCCCATTAGGACAGTCACACCACTAGTTTCCAGCTCCATTAACTATTAATATCTCATCAATTTATACAGTAAAACCTGTCTTGAGAGACCACCTGTCTTGAGAGACCACACCACCTGTCTTGAGAGACCACCTGTCTTGAGAGACCACATCTGCCAGGCATCGATTGGTTTTACTCTAGAATGGACCTGCTATGGGAGACCACCTGTCTTGAGAGACCACTGTGACCTGGTACCAACTGGTATTTTTATGCCATAATGGACCTGTCTTGAGAGACCACCCCTTTGAAGACTGAAACCATGACAAAAACTTTTTACCTGTTCTGGAATTGGAAAATCCATTGTGGTTGTACTAACATAATTAAAAGTATTAAAAGCTCTTAATTGGGTTTCAATTGCTAACTCATTAAAGATTGAGATGTTTTTTATAAGACCTCTGTGAAAAGATTAGGATTATTGCTGAATAAACAATTTCATATACAGTACGCGGAGAGTGTATTATCACTAAATCACCTGCAGAGTGGAGATTCCACCCGAGGAATAATTGCAAGTTTGTTGCAAAGCATAAGCAGCACCAGCAAAGTTTCAGCCAATGGACCTCCGGGTTAAACCCGGAGATCCATTGGCTGAAACATTGCTTGTGTTTTTTGTCGATATGTACAAAATTTGAAAGTTCAAGCTTGGGTGATAACTCCACTCCACGGGTGATTTAGTTACAATCCACTCTCCACGTACTGTATACCTGAAATGTGGCAGATAGGAATAAAGATAAATTTGTGTTGAAAATCTTTTTGTAACAAATTGAAATGGACTGTTATAAAAATTATAAAAATAAATTAGTGTTGAAAATCTTCAATGAATTTTTATAATTTTTATAACAGTCCATTTCAATTTGTTACAAAAACTTCATGACTTGAGAAGACCTGAAACCTGTTATGAGAGACCACCTGTCTTGAGAGACCACTTTTGTGTGGTCCCTTACTGCTGAATCCTTTCAACAAATCTCGTTCTTGACGCATTGCTTTAATGCATACCAGTGTACTGCGCACTCTATATGATAATCATGTTGTAGTTTATTATATGTATGCATCATACTTTTTGATGAATAAATATTGTTTAAATTAAAGGGCGGTCTCTCAAGACAGGTTCTACTGTAGTATGATTTGGGCGTTAGTGTAAGACTTGTGATATCAAATACAGTACAAATTGAAGTATTTATGGTGTAAGATAAACAAAAGAAAATCTGCATCACATTCTCCTTTTGTTGAAAATTATTATCCTCCTCCAGAGGTTTGATAAAGTGAATGGCTCTCTCCATCAATTTGGATATCTTCCTTATGCATTTGCTTGGACAATATCAGGGAATTGTCACATATTTTGTGAAAAAAGGTTTGATGAACACAAGCAAAGTTGCAGCTAGTGCACTTCTTGGTCCAGTGGTCAAACAATCAAACAAAACATTTTTGGTAAGGCCTAAAAAAGTTTCAAAATTTGTTCCTCAGGACCACCTGCATGGTCATTTTGGCTGCCGTATGCTCTCTTTTTATAACAAGTGCAAATTTAAACAAATAAAAATTAAATGGTTTATGTCTGATATTTTACCCAAGTGAATAAAATTGATAAATTTGTCCCTTGAGTGCAAGAAGGCTTTGCAATGCTTTAGCATTGCAAAGCCTTGCACTCAAGGAACGAAATACAGCACCATTCATGCTATTCTGTAGATTATAAAACATAGAACAAACAGAGAATATGAACTTTTGATGGCAAAGAAATAATTACAAAAATAAAATTAAAAAATGCCCACCCTTATGCAATTTTACAAAAAAATGGCCCAAGAAACAGATCTTAGTGGGGCCTAAGGAATAGTTTTTGAATGCACATGTATGGTGGAAATATCTGTCAAAATTGATTTTTAATTGTATTTAGGCAATTTTTTCTGTAGTTACAACCCTTTTTGAGATTTCATTTTCTCTCAGTAAGTTTGAAAACAGTTTGTGTAATCAAATATAATTTAATATTTATGAAAATTTCTCAAATTCTAATGTACAGTACAGTTGCCGTGGACTGGTCGTAATCCATGCATGTGCAGTGATGCCAACGTATGTGTTTAACAGGTAATAAAAATCACCTGGTGCTTCATTAATTAAATTTTTGATTGTTATTCCTATAATTACGGTTTGCAATATAATATTATTGCGTCTGTGGAAATACTGCCCACCCCGTGGAAAGTGGCCAGTCTATGGTGGCCGTACTGTAGGTTGAATTGTTGTCCATTTTATGTACAGTTTGTCTTTGTTTCTTTTTACAGGGTATGTTTATAAAGGATTCCAATACGCTGGCATTTTATAATTTCACACCAAGATCAGTTGTTAATCTTCAGTTGAAGGAGAGAGGAGGAAGAAAGAAGTAGAGAAGTTGATGTGTATTACAGTCATATGTCATACAAATATTTCAATGTCACCATTTTTACGGGGTTTTTTTTGTTTGCTAAATTTACTTTCAGAAGATTGGTTTCTTTGGTGAATGTCATTGTGTTATTTGAGAATCATCAATGCATTTTGCAGATGATTTTGCAACTGGAAAACTCGGAATGGGTAGAATGGACTGTTACAGTGGAACCCTGTTAATTGAATAGCCACTTTGCCAATGAAAATTATTCAATTAACAGGAGTGTTCAATTAACAGGGATTGAGTCATTTTCCTGTATTCTGGAGATAAACTTGGCATTTATTCTATTATATCTTGTTTGACAGAGCTCAATGAGCTCTGTCAAACAAGGTATAATAGATTGAATGCCTGTATTGGATGTACTGAGGCCAAATAGGTCTATAAACAAAGATAAACTGGGGAGAGAATGGGTAATTTCTCGACAGGTTACACGATTTTTTATTCAGTTAACAGAAGTTTACTCTATAACCGATATTCAATTAACAGGTTAAATGGACTGTTACTAAAAAACAAGCACAAATGATTGTCCATCCAAGTAACACTTATTCCTACAGGAAAAGGAGTTCATGCAAACTTTATGCTAATTGGACATAATGATGTACTGAATGGTCAATGAGCTGAAAGTGTCTCCGCATCTATGCTAGCATCAGTCAATTAGTCAAATGCTTTCCCTTTGTGAAAAATGTAATTTCTACACTTTTTTTTAGCAAAACTTTACAAAGGTAACAAGTTTATAGCTTCCGGCTGACATTCAGTTTCAAACTATTTGGAGGGCAAAATTACAGGAGTCAACCTTTTTACTCAGTAATATCTTGTAAAGAATATAATAGATTAAATGCCTGTATTGGATGTGCTTAGGCCAAATACGTCTAAAAATCAGAAGAATTCATTGATTGCCACAGTAATTTCTCGACATAATTACAAGATTTTGTATTGAAAATATGGTAAATGGTTTTGTGTTTGGAAGTTATATTCAGTTAACAGTCTTATTCAGTTAAGATATATACAATTAAGTGGGTTGCACTATATTTCTTCCTAAATAACTCTAACCCTCTGTTCAGTGAATTAGTGCAGTCTGCTCAACATCAGATGCACAAACTGCCATACAAAGGAGTTGCAATTTTCATTTCTTTTCAACCATAAGATAGCTAAACAGTAAACAAATATGTGTAAATATTTTGTAAATCCATTGATAAATTCAATCTTGTTGCTGTATTTTATATGTTGTTTGAGTAGTCGTTCGATGTTGAGGGGAGGTGTCACTCTTGTGCATCTTCGCACCCGCAATTTTTTTTACTATTTGCAAACGGACAACAGTATGCCATGGTTCCACCTAGTGATCGATTAAGCCTAACAATTGAGCTGAATCCGCAGCATAATATGCAAATTGTGTAGTAGAAAATTGGTTAACCCTTTACCCAACATAACGGCCAAAACCCCCAGTGCTATTCTCAAAAATCGCCAATTAATTTTAATTATTGTTTTTCATTTTTTGTCTCAAAAATATAGGTTATGACCCCTCGTTGGAACGAGCTCGTCGAGCTCGTTCCAACAAGGGGTCATAACCTATGTTTTTGAGACAAAAAATGAAAAAAATTAGTTATTCAAGAATTATTTTTGCAAGTGTCGTCTGCTTTTCAGGTTAGGTAAAGGGTTAAGAAGTCAACAAAACCATATGTGACCCCCTCATTGGAACGACTCATCAAGCTCATTCCAGTTCGGGATCACTTGATATGGTTTTGTTGAAATTGTTTTTAAGAATTGAGAGAAAAAAATTAAAATAAAAATGTTAATATCATGTGTTTTCTGTAAAGGATTGAAATCTGTGTGTGGGAAATAGGTAAAAAAATACAATGCATGCCCGAAAATGTCAACAATACACCATGAATTATAAGCTATCACATTCAAACTAATCAAAGTAATCAAACTTCAGTTTCCAAGACTTGCTGTGTAAACAACAAAATTGATCAAACTTTAAAGGCCAGCAAACCTGAATATAATTTTCATTGTGCTTCCAGACAAAATGTCAGACACCAAATGAATCATGTCTGTCATTTAAGAATGAAATCTGACATATTACAAAATGGAGTTTGAGTATTCAAAATAATGCATTTTGGGTATACATGTACCTTCATCTTAAAACTGCTCAGAATTCATCCAACCATACCTTGTATGGCAGGGCTCAATGAGCCCTGCCAAACAAGGTATGATTGGTTTCATTCTGAATTGGAACTGAATTACCCTTCAGACATAATTTAGATACATGTATGGCTATATCAAATCATATTCTTTCACATGCTGTTAATACTGATGAGCTGTACAGTCACTTTCTTCACACTTCGCAACTTGCCAGGACCAAAAATCACAATAATCATTAATTTTAGGCTTGCTAGTTATGTACATGATTTCCAGCATGCATGATGTTCTGATCAGTAAACTTCATTAAGCTCATTGATAATTTTGGCATCTGACATTTTGACTGATGATTTTAAACCTCTGTCAGACATTGGCCTTTTTGTACCTGACATTGTCCTTGTCTGACCACTTATTTTCTGGTATGAAGGACAGTAATGTTACTCGCTGTCTTTTTGGTTGTCCATTGAAAATCATCTGATTTATGTTTTTGAGACAAAAAATGAAAAAAATTAGTTATTCAAGAATTTTTTTTTGCAAGTGTCGTCTGCTTTTCAGGTGAGGTAAAGGGTTAAAAAGAATACAATATATGTTAATTTTTATGAATTTATCCATCTTATTTAGAGCTTTAGGTTTTGATTTTTCAGGTTTGGTTTTGGTTTCATTTCAAGAAAAAACCTGTTTTGGTTCAGTTTATCTTGATGTAGCTCATTCCATTCAGGGGCCCGACGATATGGTTACTTTGTGAAAAAATTTTTTTTTAATAACTCCTATTTGTACATTTATGCGGGTGGATGCAGCTGAATTGTTGGGTAAAAGGTTAAAGTATGAGATTATTGATGGCGAAAGGGGCCAGATCACTTGATGTAAATTGTATTATAAAGATTAACTTTTAGATTAGCATTTATTTGGTGATACATGTGCAGTGTATATTGGAGCAATTTTCAAGATAGTTTAACTCTACCCATCATAAAAGCCATAACCAACCAGTGCTATTGAAATTTTATTATTTTTTCAATTTTTGCCTCAAAAACATAGCATAATTACTCTTTAATGGAATGAACTAATTGAGCCCATAAACCACATTTTGGAGGCAAAAAATTGAAAATGTTAATTATTCACATTATTATTTTGTTGATTGACATTGTGCTGTTTCAGTGAACTGATTCTTGTGGACTATTCATTTTTTTCATAGTTTTAGGTTTTAGTTTCTTTGTGTAATCTACGTGTGAATCATTGTATTGACAAAATTTTTCATGTAAATAGTTGTCTTATGTACAGAAATGTGATACAGTTAAAACTAAAAGTCCTGTCATGAAATGTGCACAAATAGCACATTGATATGCGCGTTAATGTACGCGTTATGGCCCAAGTAAAGCTATCAAATTCTGTACATATTGCCTGTACACAAGCAATGTTTCAGCCAATGGTCCTCCGGGTAACCCGGAGGTCCATTGGCAGAAACATTGCATGTGTTTGCTATGAGTAACCAGGAGAACCTGCCGTGCTTTGGATGCCAGTCGATACGGCAATTGTGCGTAATTCCAACGCACAATTAAGCCTAGATAAGCGCACTATTCGTGACAGGACTTCTAGTTTTAACTGTAGATGTAAATTACTTTACCCTTCATCTAACATGAATAGCCAGCAACACTTGCTTGCAAAAAAAAAATTTAAATGACCAAAAACATACACTTTTTGCCTAAAAAAACATAGCTTATACCCCCTAATTGTAACAAGTATATTGATCTAGTTCCAATGACATGTCATAAGCTATGTTTTTGAGATAAAAATAGAAGAAAGAAAATAAAATTGAATGGGATTTTTGAAAATAGCACTGGTCATTTATGGCCGTTATTTTGGATAAGTGTTAACCCTTTACCTAACACAGCTTTTTTTTTAAATAAATTAACTTTCACATGTTTTGAAAAAAATTCGCACAATTTTTCTATTAAACCATACCAATATGGATATCATTAGAACTGGCTCATCGAGCCAGTTCTAATGACATCCATATTGTTTGCTTTTATCAAGACATTTCAAATATTTTAGGCTGTGGTAGGCTTATTTTGGTCAATTTTCTGGCCGTTTTTGGCCGCTATATTAGGTAAAGGGTTAAAGAAAAAATCATACTTTTTTTGATCAAATCATATTTATATAAAAAAGTAGCACCAGCAGTGTTTCATCCGAGTTGTGTCAGTATACAAGGATAACATTGAGGCACATGGTGAGCCATGTTCTCCATCAAGGTTCAACTCTTAAGGGCCTAATTCCGACTTTGATAACTTTTTAATGCAAAGGAACAGTTGCCCCAAAACGCATTGTTTGGGTAAACTCAAAACTTGTTTTCTAAGTACCTTGTCAGTTGTTTCTAGGCAAGTCTTGGCTACCACTGTAGGCAGCCAAGAAACAACTGCAAAGCCACAGGAAGTAGACTTTTCAAAGTATAGTGAAAATGTATAAAAATCTCCAGGCCCTTAAGGTTTAATTCATGGAAATTGGGAAGGGGCCTCATTGGACCAAGGCTCGACTGAGATCATTTAAACTTGTCAAGTTTGCACAAACTACGTCACAGTTTCAGGGACCCCAAACAATTAGTGGCACCTGACAATTTGTTAGGTACCACTGATCTGTTGGCGTCCCTAGAATTAAGATAGTTACCATGTATAAGTTGCCCCCGTGTATAAGTCGCACCCCTAACTCACACTTGGAATTCCTCCCTTTTGCCTAAGGCCCATGTATAAGTCGCACTCCCCATTTTCAAATAAATTCAGTCAAAAAGAATTAGTTGCAAGTTACGTTTTGCAAATTTAGGGCAGTTTGGGATGCAACGGAAATAGATAAGTTTTCACGAGTTACCACGTGGTGAATAAGATAAAAGAATAAAGGAAAATTATTATTAAAGATTTAAAAAAACTCGCATTTATTTGTTTTTTGTTGTTTGTTTATCACCCCAATGTCTTCATCCCTGTCAAGAAAATCCAACACTCGTTTGTGACTGAATCTTCATACTTTCAGAATCAGAGCATCATTTGCACCTTAACCTGCACAGTTGTTGTGATTATGTTGGTTTTTCCAGAACGTTCTCAATTTATAACCAGACATTACACATCAGTGAATTGGAGTTCATGGCATAAATAAATACTTCTCTCCAGTTATTTAATGTGTTATTTATTTTTTCATTGTTATTTTGATGATTTTTGTGTCGCCGCCCCACGAAGTGGGGAGCGACATATAGGGATTACTTTTGTCGTCTTGCGTCGTCCGCATCGTCTGGGAGCGCGGTGGCTCAGTAGGTAGAGGTGCAGGCTGCAAGCCGAGAGGTCCTCGGTTCGAATCCCACCTGCGTTAACCGCGTTGTGTCCTTGGGCAAGACACTTCATCTCCATTGCCCACGTGGGGGCACGATGACGCCGTGTACTAAGGCGTACTGCACGTCGATGGTACACATGTCTTCAACCAATCTAACCCTGCCTGTGCTGCAGTGCGGGGTTACGATGTTGGGGAGCTGGCAGCTGCTCGTCATTGCTCGGTGGTTCTCTCCGGGTACTCCGGCTTCCTCCACCCGTAAAACTGTCACGGCCATGATTAGCCATTGTGCATAAATATGTGACCTTAAACATCAATAAATAAATAAATAAATATCCGCATCGTCTGTGTCGTTGTCCGCGTCACACTTTCTCTTATCCGCCACTCCTCTTTAACCTTTTGATGAAACTTTCAGTGATTCTTTATCACATAATGGCATTGTGCACCTCCTATTTTATTTTTTGATCCGCTGTATTTTTTCCAGAGTTATGACCCTTTTCCACTTGGAATTCTGTCTGAAATATTAAAATATAGTGCAGGCGACACACGTCTTCCATGGAAGACTCACATCTAAGTGTATTTTTTATGGTTTCATCCATAATGGCCCCACAAACCTGTTGATTTCCGGTACACACTCTGATGTAAACACATGTGCCGATTGAACAACATCGACTAAATAGAATACTTATTATTTATGGATAAAAGTAACAGAAAACACACATAATATTTTATTGACAATTTATTTTCTGAACAATTTAAACTGAAGTAAAATGAAAAGAAAATAATTTTGCTGAATCTGCACTCGGTCAAAACCACACGATTGTACTGTCTGTTATACAATTGACAAACGGTAGGAACGTTTATCCAAAGAAGTCAGTGCCCTGAAAATTCTCTGAAACAAGTCGTACCCATGTATAAGACGCACCCCCGATTTTGACATAGCTTTTCAGGTAAAAAAGTGTGACTTATACACGGACATATACGGTAGCCAGAACTGGCAATTTGCCCAACATTAAACATTGCACTTGAGGGCCCAGAAAGTAGATCTTTTGTTTCTCAGGCCATTTTTTGTAATATGGTCAAGTCATTTGGTAAAGTGTAATGTGTTAATAATAACAGCTACTTGTTGGATAAAAAATTGTTTCGACACATTTTAAATAAATTTTCTTTTTCTGTTGTCTGTGTGTCAAAAGAATAAACATTTGTGATAAAAAATTTTAGCCTTTTTTATGTGTACCCATACTATGTATGGTACACATAATGCCGGCATCCGGGGTGACCATCCGTCATTCGTCCATCCTTTGTCCATCCTTTGTCCATCCATCTGTCCATCCGTCCATCTGTCTGTCCGTCCATCTGTCCGTCCGTCCATCTGTCTGTCTGGCGTCCGTATCCATTTCTTTGGCATTTGATAACTTGAAAAATATTGCTTGGATTGTCAAGTTACTTTATATTTGTGTTCAGGTTACTGATGTGCCGAGCTGTATAGTTTTTGGTGTAAATCGGATAATGTGATCCTGAGATATTAACCCTTTATCCTTCAAATTGAAAATTCCTCCAATCCCTTTGGCATTCGATAACTTGAAAAATATTGCTTAGATTGTCTAGTTACTTTACATTTGTGTTCAGGTTACTGATTTGCCAAGCTGTATAGTTTTTACTGTAAATCTGATGATTTGATCCTGAGATATTAACCCTTTATCCTTCGAATTGAAAATTCCTCCAATCCCTTTGGCATTCGATAACTTGAAAAATATTGTTTGGATTGTCAAGTTACTTTATATTTGTGTTCAGGTTACTGATGTGCCGAGCTGTATAGTTTTTGGTGTAAATCTGTTATTTTGATCCTGAGATATTAACCCTTTATCCTTCAAATTGAAAATTTCTCCAGTCCCTTTGGCATTCGATAACTTGAAAAATATTGCTTGGATTGTCAAGTTACTTTACATTTATGTTCAGGTTACTGATGTGCCGAGCTGTATAGTTTTTGGTGTAAATCTGATAATTTAATCCCGAGATATTAACCCTTTATCCTTCAAATTGAAAATTCCTCCAATCCCTATGGCATTCGATAACTTGAAAAATATTGCTTGGATTGTCTAGTTACTTTATATTTGTGTTCAGGTTACTGATGTGCCGAGCTGTATAGTTTTTGGTGTAAATCTGTTATTTTGATCCTGAGATATTAACCCTTTATCCTTCAAATTGAAAATTCCTCCAATCCCTTTGGCATTCGATAACTTGAAAAATATTGCTTGGATTGTCAAATTACTTTATATTTGTGTTCAGGTTACTGATGTACCGAGCTGTATAGTTTTTGGTGTAAATCTGTTGTTTTAATCCTGAGATATTAACCCTTTATCCTTCAAATTGAAAATTCCTCCAATCCCTTTGGCATTTGATAACTTGAAAAATATTGCTTGGATTGTCAAGTTACTTTATAATTGTGTTCAGGTTACTGATGTGCTGAGCTGTATAGTTTTTAGTGTTAATCTGATAATTTGATCCGGAGGTATTAACCCTTTATCCTTCAAATTGAAAATTCCTCCAATCCCTTTGGCATGAGATAACTCAAAAAATATCAATCCGATTGTCATGTTACTTTATATATTTATTCAGTTACTGATGTGCTGTGCTCTATAGTTTTTATGTAAATCTGATAATTTGATCCGGAGATATAACCCTTTATCCATCAAATTAGACACTCCTCCAATTCATTTCTATATGTACCCATACCTTGTATGGTGAACATAATGTCGGCGTCCGTGGTGGCCCTCCGTCATACAGCTTTCTACTAGTTGCGCGTATGGGTACACATCTGACGATTTCATCGGCCTATTTTTAGCTCAACTTTGACAAAGTCAAATTTGAGCTATTGTCATGGCCTGTCGTCCGTCTGTCCGTCCGTCCGTCTGTCCGTCTGTCCGTACGTCAACAATTGGCTATGGCTCGGGCTAGAGGTCGAATTTATGAACCGATCTTTACGAAACTTCTTGTGTACCTTTGTTATGACCCTGGGACGGGAACGAGTGTTTTTAGTTGTGGTCCGAAATTCAAGATGGCTGCCAGAGGCCATTTTGTACCGATGATGCAAAAATCAGTTTTTTGTACAGAACTTCTGTATGAAAGTTCTGATTTGAATAAAGTTTTGTATAAATGTTTAGTACCATGGGATACATCACATATAATACGGGGTTTTTTCTCGTGCGTAAATTATGCAAATTAGACTGACTTTGATTTATTTAGTGTTACTTTCAGAGCTGTAAGTGCCAAGCTGCGATGGCTCGGGCTAGAGGCCGTATTTATGAACCAATCTTTACGAAACTTCTTGGGTACCTTTGTTATGACCCTGGGACGGGAACGAGTGTTTTGGGGTATGGTCCGAAATTCAAGATGGCTGCCAGTGGCCATTTTGTACCGATGATGCAAAAATCAGTTTTTTGTACAGAACTTCTGTATGAAAGTTCTGATTTGAATAAAGTTTTGTATAAATGTATAGTACAATGGGATACATCACATATAATACGGGTTTTTTTCTGGTGCGTAAATTATGCAAATTAGACTAACTTTGATTTATTTAGTGTTACTTTCAGAGCTGTAAGTGCCAAGCTGCTATGGCTCGGGCTAGAGGCCGTATTTATCGTATTTATGAACCAATCTTTATGAAACTTCTTGGGTACCTTTGTTATGACCGTGGGATGAGAACGAGTGTTTTTGGGTGCAGTCCCAAATTCCAGATGGCTGCCAGCAGCCATTTTGTACCGACGATGCCGAATTCTGTTTTTTGTACAGAACTTCCATATGAAAGCTCTGATTTGAATAATTTTTTGTATGAATGTTTAGTACCATGGGATACATTACATATATTACAGGTTTTTTTCTTGTGTGTAAATTATGCAAATTAGGCTAACTTTGATTTATTTAGTGTTACTTTCAGCACTGTGAGTGCAAATCCCAATACGGCTTGGGCTAGAGGCCGTATTTATGAACCGATCTTCACGAAACTTCTTGGGTACCTTTGTTATCACTGTGGGACGAGAAGGAGTGTTTTTGGGTCCAGTCTGAAATTCAAGATGGCCGCTAGCAGCCATTTTGTTCAAAATTAAGTGCAATCAGATTTTTGCGCAGAACTTCCAAATGAAAGATCTGATTTGAATAAATTTTTGTATGAATGTTTAGTACCATGGGATACATTACATATAATACAGAGTTTTTCTCGTGAATAAATTATGCAAATTAGGGGTCCGGGTGGGACTTAGAAAATTTTGGACCAAAATCCGGAAATTAGTTTTTTGTGTTTTGATGCATTTTGGTCAATTTTAAGAAGAAGAAGAAAAAATTTTAGTCTGAAAATATTTTGTTTGGGACTGAAAATTTCCACACAAAAATAATAATCTACAATGATTGGTCTTAATCTGTAGTCCATTACAGTCACCTTGTAATTCTTTTATTATTGTTGACTGGGCCAAAACAAATACTAATTCCTGTCATATTCATTATTCAGTTGTCTTGGTCACAGCTAGTACTAATTCCTGTCATACATATATGTATCCAAGTTGAGCTACAGAGTCATTGACACTTTCATTTTTTACTTGAATCGAAGTGTTGAGTCACAAGATATTTATTGAAGTGTCATGATTTTAGTGATATTCAAAACAAAAAGTAAACTAGGCCATTCCCCTGTCAACAATATTTAACCCTTTACCTAACACGAAAAGCAGACGACACTTGCAAAAAACAATTCTTGAATAACTATTTTTTTCATTTTTTGTTTCAAAAACATAGATTATGACCCCTCTTGGAACGAGCTCGCCAAGCTCGTTCCAATGAGGGGTCATAACCTATGTTTTTGAGACAGAAAATGAAAATTAATTGCCGATTTTTGTGAATAGCGCTGGCTGGTTTTTGCCGTTAACGTTGGGTAAAGGGTTAACCATTTACACCGTGCACACAATATCAAAATTTCTTATTTTAATTATTTGTTCTTCAAAATTTTCAAAAAATTTCCAACAAACCATATCATGTGACCCCCTCATTGGAACGAACTTGATGGCTTACATTGGTAGTTTTTATCAAGCCTGGAAATAAACTGTCATTTGAAGAAGAAGGTCCCCAGACAAGCCAGAAAATAAGTAGACTGTCATCTGCAAAATGAGGTCCCCAGAGGGTGAATTTGCTAATGCTATCCCATAGAGAGGGCTAGAATCCCCCAATTTATCCCATCTGTACCTCATTCTGTTTACGCCAGAGATCTTGATTCAGATTCAGGTTCACATAGGGTACCTTTAGTAATTCTACCCTGCTGTGCAGGGTAGCATCAACAAATTCACCCTCTGGGAACCTCATTCTGCAGATTCTAGGCTTTGTTTTTATACCCCTCTACTCTCAAAGAGATTGGGGAGGTATATTAGATTACATGCGCCTGTCTGTCCACCTGTCCAGATCCATATCTCAGCACTGAGTTGATGGATTTCAAGGAAATGTGGTATGCGGTATTGTTGGGATGGTCCACTTCCGCCACATGTTGAACGGAGTTGCTCACACTATTTTCACCTGAACTATGTTTGTTTTTTGGGGGCAGGTTAACCCTTTACCCAATGTAACGGCCAAAACCGGCCAGCGCTATTCTCAAAAATCGCCAATTAATTTTCAAAATATTTTCATTTTTTGTCTCAAAAACATAGGTTATGACCCCTCGTTGGAACGAGCTCGTCGAGCTCGTTCCAACGAGGGGTCATAACCTATGTTTTTGAGACAAAAAATGAAAAAAATTAGTTATTCAAGAATTGTTTTTGCAAGTGTCGTCTGCTTTTCATGTTAGGTAAAGGGTTAATGACACTTTCGACAACCAGAGTCAACTCATGATGAAGAGTTTTACGGGTGGAGAGAACCTCCAAGCAGTGATGAGCAACTGCTAGGTTCCCCAGCATACTAACTCCGCAGAAGCATGGTTAGCATTGGTTGAAGGCAAGTGCACCATTGTCGTGCAGCAGATCTTGGTATACAACTCCACCCCGCGTGGTCCATCAGGATTAAGTGCTTTGCCCAAGGACACAGGGGCGAGTCAGGGTAATTTCTCGACAGGTTACAAGGTATTTTATTCAATTAGGATTTTACTGTATAACCTATATTCAATTAACAGGTCAAATTGTTCTTGAGGTATGGTAAATGGTTTTGTGTTGGGAAATTATATTCAGTTAACTGGGTTATTCAGTTGGGTGCTGGTCAAAACGTCACACGACCAAAACGTCACATTTCGAAATGGTCAAAACGTCACATTTTTTTGTCAAAACGTCACATACTTTTGGTCAAAACGTCACATACTTTTGGTCAAAACGTCACACACTTTTTGGTCAAAACGTCACACACTTTTTGGTCAAAACGTCACATACTTTTGGTCAAAACGTCACACACTTAGACAGCAAGATAACTATTCCTTGTTCTGTGCCCAATCAACAAATGGAATGAATGAAAGGCGCTCACGGACAATGAGCAATAGATGAGTTCGGCCTCGAATGAATAAATGAAGTTTCAGTTTCAGTTCAACCGCTTTCGACCCTACTGACCTTGTCCCTATTTCTTCTTTTTTCTTGACGGTGCTCCCGATTGTGAATTTGATTTTATTTCCATTGCCGAAAGATTTCTCTGAATTCGAGACCCTTTGCGATCCGAGAACTTTATTTGCTTATGGATCCACAAGAGTTGGAAGCGAAGGCCAACACAGAAGAATGAAATGAAAAACTAGCTCAACAGCCCCCCCCCCCCCCCCCCCCCCCCTTCCCCCCTTTTTTTCTATGTTATGGTTGATTGGCCTGCCCAACTGTGTTTTTCATAGGTCACCATCCACCAAACGCCGGGACGCCAGGCGAGAGGGGAGAAGAGCAGAGACAGAAAAACAGAAAGAAGCCTGGGCTCTGACAAGGAAGATGAAGGAACCAGGAGGAGATACCATCGGCCGAATTCATCGAATTCCTGGATGAACGCGCCATCGACCTCTACTGATCCCTTAAGTTTGACTTCGTCGGAACAATAAAACCAAGAAAAGGGGCAAAAGGAGCAGACGTCATTAACCCAACCTGTTAACTTTCCTCCTTTAATACGCTCAGACACGTCGCTAAACCTCAAACAAACAGTAAAAGAGGGTCGAAAGGGGCTTGCCCCAAACCGTCCACGAGCACCTTCGGCGCGCGAAACCATTCATCTCCTCGTAGTGTCGTAAAGTGTATACTTGGGGAAAATTAGCTCACTCAAAGCGCTTGTTAACTTTATACATTTATTCACATTTAGCGGCAGAGCCTCCAAGAAATATTTGAGAATTAACTATTCGAAATCCACGAGGCAAGGCATTGACAAATTGATCACAAATTTACACTGAACAGCGAGGTAATTTTGTGCGTGGTCAGTTTGTTTCATTTCATCGTGGATTTCTAACAGTTCTGATTCAATTCTTTGAACGCTCTTGGCTCCGTCCACTTATCAGTTTTTGAGACCACCCACCAAAGAAAATGTTTCTCGCGTTCAATATATACCGAAAAATATTCATGCATCCATCGGTAGCCATTGTTGATACATCTTACTGAAAAAAATAATGTATATTTTTTATCGATTTTACTCCAATTTATTCCATTCTCACCAGGCATATCATCCGGTCCTACTATTTTAACGAACACAAACGAACATAAACGAACATAAACGAACAGAAG